>LOJH01077816.1:0-12202 GCA_001685095.1 Ellobius talpinus
CTTTCTCTCTCTCTCTTTCTTTTTTTCGTTCCAGAGATACTGCAGGCTCTGCAGACTCCTTCTCTGTGCCATGGCAGTGCTCTGACTCAGGCTTGGGTTTCAGCAGTGGTGGCAACAGTGGCCTCTGCTTCTCCATGATGGCTCCAGGGCTGACGATGAGTTCTTTTTCCTTTCTATCAGCCCTTTGATATACTCATACAAGGTGTTTGTTTATGCTCATCTCTCCCCCAGGTCCTCCCAGCTCAATCCTTTCTCTGTTCCCCCAACTTTGTATCTTCTTTCTCTCTCTTTTCAAACCCATCAAGTCCAGTTTGTGTTGTCCATATATTTTTGGATGTGTGGCCTTCCACTGGAGTGTGATCAGCTCATCAAGGTCAACAGTCTTAAAGAAACCTGACTGACTGTCCATCATCACAGATATGAATTGCCCATAGCTCTTCACCTAGGGGTGTGACTTGGTGGCTATTTCCTCTTCCCATGATGAGATTCCATCTGGCTTCAAGTTGCACGTTTCACTGTGAGTTCATATATGCAGCTGGCCTGCTTTGTCCAGAACACATGGTTTCCTTGCAGTACCCAGTTGCCTCTGGTTCTTAACTTGTTCTTAAACTCTTTCCACCCACCTCTTCTGTAATGAGCCCTGAGCATTGGGAGGAAGTGTATGATATATATGTCCTATTTCAGTCTGAGAATCCCACAGTCTCTTTTCTCTGCTTCTTGATCAGTTGTGGACCTGTTTTAATTGCCACCTGTTGAAAATAGAAGCTTTGGCAACTAAAAAAATATATTTATTTATGCATATGGGTATTTTGACTGCATGTATGTCAATGAATCATATACATAACTAGAGTCATTGGAGGTCTGAAGAGGGCATTATATTCCTTGTGACTGAAATTACAGATGGTTATAACCCACGGTGTGGGTGATGGGAATTGAACCTAGGTCCTCTGGAAGAGCGGCCAGTGCTCTTAACTGCTGAATCATCTCTTCAGCCCCAAGTGTTGGCAACTGTGAGTCTTTTACTGCTCCATAAATATGTTATAGTTCAGTTTAGAGTTTTGTTTTATAGCCACATAATTATCCAGCAAGATATATATTAGAATAGCAATGGATACTGATAAGGTTAATACTCCAACTCGTTTATTTTCATGGAATTGTAAGTTAGAGGAACAAGAAAAAGCAAGTCAACACTAGAAAGTTGTGGTATTTTTAGCTTTTTTGGTAGAAGAAAAACCATGTACCTACAGACACTCATGATTTTTATTAAGTTGTAGGCCGTAAAGGTGGGAAGAACTTCCCTTGCATTTTCATAAGTGTTTCATAAACAGTGGCTCACAGATATAGCTTTTGCCACTCTATTTAGACATCTGAGAGTGAACAGCATAAATGACACCAGCGAGCAAAGAGAGACATTTGTAATGAGTTGTGTGTAGACGAAGACTGCTCATTCATTTCCTGACCACCTAGACCCAAATAGTCACTCAGAAACTTTATTAATTATAATACTGTTTGGCCAATGGCTCAGGTGTTTTCCTTGCTAGCTCTTACATCTTAAATTAACCCATTTCTATTAATCTATGTATTGCCATGAGGCTATGACTTACCAGTAAGGTTCTGGCATCTTTCACCTTCCGCAGCTACATGGCATCTCCTTGACTCCACCTACTCTCTATATATTTGTTTGACTTTCCCGCCTGGCTTACTCTGCTAAGCCATCGGCCAAATCAGCTTTATTCATCATGCAATAAAAGCAGCACATACAAAGAGGGACATCCCACATCAGTTGTGTTTACTACTGTCATCATATTAGCTAGAGACCGTGTTGAATTAGGAAAGTTTTGTTTGAGTTCAAACTATGATTTAAATCTGATTATACATAATGGTTATTATTCAGGAATGAAACTCCAGGAGTTTAATATGTGCTGGGATACCTGTCTCTCCCATGAGCCTGATGGGACTTAGGCTGGTGAGAACCCCGATGGCTGTCATGTCGCGGGAGGATAATGCTCAGGTGTCATGACCACAAGATGAAACTGAGAAGCAGAATGTGAAACCAAGGCTTGCTTCCAACAAGGCGATCTGGGCTGTATGTTCAACCCTTGCTTCACGTGTTATGTGCATAGCTTTTTTCCTTCCCTTTCTACCCCCTTCTTTTAAGTCTGTCTCAAAAAGGAAAAATCATGTAGTCTGTAGCCACGATGGGGTAGTGACTGGATGACATGATTGACAGACGTATAGACTTGGAAGAGTCTCCAGCACTAGCAGCTTTGTTTGACAGCCATCCTTTTGTTGTTTGTTTCAAGACAGGGTTTCCATCTGTAACCCTGACTGTCCTGGAACTCGCTCTGTAGTCCAGGTTGGCCTTGAATTCAGAGATCTCAAGAGAGCTGGGATTAAAGGCATACGCCACACTGCCAGGCTTCACAATAGCTATCTTTAATGTCTCTTTCTTCTTTTGATTAGGCAAGTTATCTACCACTAATCTAAATTCACAACACGTTAATTTTTTTTAAATTTTTTTCTCCCCCCTTTTTTTAAGGGGGTAGTTTCTGTTAAATCTCGTTCTATACAGAGTGATTCAAGGATTTATTTTGTTGAGGCCTGGACCAGGACAATGTTTATTCAAACCCTACAATGTAGTGTATTGAACCATGCACTTTGTATGTAAAAGTGCTCTACCACTCCAGCACACACACACACACGTATGTACGTATGTATGTATGTATGTATGTATGTATGTATATATGTATGTATAGTTCCTTCATGCATTTATTTTGAGCATTTTGGGTTTAGTTTGGCCCATACTCTCTTCAGCAATTCTCTGTTGAGAAATATAATAGGATTCCACGGCACACCTGAGAAAATCCTCATAAAGAAAACCAAAATTGGAAAAAAAAATGTTCCTTCTATTGGAAGATACTGGAACTCGTCGACATGTCCTGCAATTTCATGTTGTGTCTCTCAGATCTAGAGCCTGAGAGCAGCAGGCCAGAAGGATACATGAGCAGTGATGTAAAGAACAAACTGGCCAAGTCAGGTGTTGCTTTACCTTACAGATATTTTCTGAGAGTTATCAGGTTTCTAGTGTTTTACAGTAAGTAGCCACCAACACATCAGCTGATAATCATGTGTTTACTGTGTTAACACCTGAGGGGCCTGAGTCTGGAATGGTTTGGCTGGGTGCTCTGATCGAGATGTCTGAAGGCTGCATGCAAGGCTGTTTTCTCATCTGGAAATCCAGCAGGGAACACAACTTTAAAAATCGGTCCAGAAGAATTTTTTCCCCTTCAGGATGCTTAGCTGAACCAGGTTGGATTTTGTGTGTTTCTGGTTTTTGGTGGGCAGCTCTATCAGGCTTTCTTGGGGGTGGGGTTCCATCCAGTTCCCAAACAAAGAGACTTATTCTTAGTTACAAATGCACAGCCTTAGTTTATTTTATTTCTGGCTGGCTCTTTTAACTTAAAGTATCCTGTTTCTCTTCCACATTTTGCCTCTGCCTTTTTACCTTTATTTATTTGATATATCTTTCCTTCTTGCTCCGTGGCTGGCTGGGTGGATGGCCCCTTCTGTTTCCCCTCTTCTCCTCCTCTTGCTCCTCCCATTCTTTTTTTTTTTTCTGAAGCCTAGATTTCTCCTCCTATTTATTCACTCTGTCTGGCAGCCCTGCCTATTAGGCTATTAGCCATTCAGGTTTTTATTAGACCAACCAGGTGCCTGATACAGGCAAGGTGCAACAGATGCAACACACCTTTACATAATGAAACACACATCCTTACATCGCTAAACAAATGCAGTGTAAACAAAAGCAACACAGTTTCACACAGTTACAGTAATATTCTGCAGCATAAACAAATGTAACACAGCTTTGCCCAGTCAAAATAATATCCCACAATAGGCAGCTGTAGGGTTTCTTCCTGTAGAGGCAGGTAGAACTGTTTCCTTCTTCAGGATTGTTTGGGTACAGGGCCTCACTCTACCCTTGTTCTAAGATTACCTCAAATAACTATGCAGTTGAGTCACACGATGGCACCTGTCCCATATTCTGCTGACCAACAACAAATCTCAGGTGGCAAAAAATGTTAATTTTGTAAAATTTATTCACTTCAGAAATATGCCTAGTATATGCCCAGGTGACATTCCTTCTTTCCATCTCTTTCCACAAGGATGGCAGTAATTGCAGGCCAGAGAACTCTAAACATTAGAAATAGTTATACTGACACTCAAAACCAATGTGACTGCTTTGCATAGCGATATTCTTCATACACCCCGAACACTGTTCTTCAAACCTAGCAACCCTTCTCATTTTCCTGACATGTAACTCATTTAAAGTGTCTGTGAGATGGTCCCCAAAATCTCTGCCTGGTGTTGCTCAACTGCATTCGGTATGGGTAGAGCTCCTTACTTTCATCCACGGTCGCATTCTTGTACTATAATATGGTGCGATTTTCTTCTCACTCATTCTCTTGTTCTGCTCATTCAGCCATAACAAAATACCGTTGCTGAATAGTTATGATACAGCTTGATTGCACAACCTGATTTTATGTCCTCGAGCTTATCATCATTTGATGTATTATGACACTGGATGGGGCCTTTGGGAAGTGATTATGGTTCAATCCTGGTAACTTATTAGAATGATGGAGAGAAATCACCACACACACACACACACACACACACACACACACACACACACTCCCTGAATCATGTAGTATGCTCTCCTATCCTAGTCTGCCAGCAAGAAGGTCACTGCTAGATACACCACCCAAACCTTGCAACCCTAGAACTGTGGATCAAAGGAAACTTCTCCTTATAAGGAAACTAGTCTGTTGTGTTCTGTAATTAGCAGGAAACAGAGTGAGATACACAATTTACATGGCTTAGATCAATGTCAATCAGCTTTTTTGGACACAGAATCTCATGTAGCAGCATCTGTAGACTGGCTTAGGACTGACTCTCTGTGTGTTTGTGGCTGATATTGACTTTGCTTACTCTACCTCTTAAATTCTGAGATCCTAGGTATTGCTGCCATTCCAGGCTTTAATTGTTTTAGCAGTGGTGAGACTTGATCCTACGACCTTGCATACAATAGACTGTGATTGTAACCCCAGTCGGATAAGGGAAGTCCAAGATGAAGACATCAGTTAAGTCTGGCTTAGCTAACGCCTTTCTGGATTCAGGGAGACACTATTTAGCTGTGTCTTCATATGGCCTTTCCATTGTACTCATGAGGTAGAAACAGGGAAGCACTCCTGCTGGTCTAGGTCCTTGAACTATGATTTCATGTGGCTTTCCACTTTATCCCCTGTGTTGGGTGGCATCTCATTAGCGTTTAGGATTTCCGCTTGCAAATTTAGGAAGCGCACATACATTCTGTCAGTAATGCCCGTGGTTAGAAACCCCCTCTTCACTGTGTTTTAAAGGATTTCTTGCAGTAGCTCTTATTTTTATCTACCCCAAATGTCTGTCTTCCCGGCAATATTTTAGTACCATGCCACCTCTGTAGACACAGTGATGGAACATGACCCAGATAAGATGGCCGTATGGCTGCGTAGGAAGCCTGTGTGGTAAGTCATTTGGGGCAGGAGGGGAAGCAAGTGTCCAGTGACGACGTTTGGAATCTCTGTAGTCACTGACTTGTTGGGGTGGGAAGAGGCTGCAGTTGCAAATGCCTGTCACTGGTCTATCTGTGAGCAGGCTGTCCTGGGGTCTAAACATTCAGCATTCTGCACACGCCCAAGGTCACACTACATGCCGTTTCCTGTGTTTGATACTGGACAGCGCGTTGTTTTTTCTTTCTTGCTTGTGTTCCCTGTGTGTTGACGTGAGTTATTTCTTCGTATTTGTTTGGATTTCATCTCGCTCAGCATTGTTACCAGGTGTGGTGCTGGTGGCGAACACC
Source organism: Ellobius talpinus (assembly GCA_001685095.1). NCBI lineage: Eukaryota > Metazoa > Chordata > Mammalia > Rodentia > Cricetidae > Ellobius > Ellobius talpinus. The sequence goes on from LOJH01077816.1 coordinate 5,897, forward strand.
TTCACTGTGGGACTCGGGAGGCAGAGACACATTGATCTCTGGCAGCCTGTCTCAATAGACATATTGATCTCCAGGCCAGCCAGGGCTACCCTGTCTCAAAATAAATAAAAAGTTCACCATGACTCTAAATGATAATTTAATCCAATTCTTCTTCTCTGGCACATTTGAACCGTTACCCATTGTTTTCTGTTAGAAATTCTGGTTACTTCTTTAAAAAAAAAATAGGGTGCTAAAAATAAATAAATAAAATGGGGTTTTGTTGTGTCAATCAGGCTCCTGGGCCGCAGTGAGTCTCCTGCCTAAGCTTTCGGAGCAGCTAGGAGCAGATACATGCACAGCCTTGCTTGGGTTATTGTTCCCTTTCTCCTACAGAGTCTGATGACGTCTTCACTCTGCGCCGAGTTTCAGACCACAGCTCACTATTCCCCCCGCCCGCCCCCCAACTCCACTGATGACTTCAGCTTTTCTCCAGCAATCTGATATGTGGCTTCCATTCCTAGTTCTCTGCAGCAGGAGCTGCACACAGCCCTTGGTCTATGGAGTCAATTCCCTGTCACATGGCTTCCTCATTGTTATTCAGAAGATGTACCAAGGCCAGTGACTTTCTCGGGAAATGTATACACATATTCTCTCCCCTTCATACGGCTTGGCTTCCTAACCATCGGGCCTGCGGCTCAAACCACCAACATAGGACTCTATTCTTTCTCTCCCCTCAGGTTTAATCATATCTAATACCAACTTCTATTAGCTTTTTTTTTTAATTTTGGAGGCAGGGTTTTACATAGCTCAGCTTGGTTGATGTTGTTATGTAAACGAGGATGACTTCTAATTTCTGATCCTCCTCCCACTTCCTGGCACTGGAACTACAGGAGAGTACCACCTCCCTCAGCTTACGTGGTGCTGGGAATTGAAGTCAGGCCTCCCTGCACGCCAGGCAAACACTCTACCACCTAAGCTCCGTGCCAGCCCTCCTGCAACTGGTACTCTATGTTCTCATTTTACTCTAAGGAAGTCAGGACAGGAACTCAAACAGGCCAGGTTCCTGGAGGCAGGAACTGATGCAGAGGCCACGGAGGGGTGCTGCTTACTGGCTTGCTTCCCCTGGCTTGCTCAGCTTGCTTTCTTATAGAACCCAGGACCACCAGCCCAGGGGTGGTACCACCACAATGGGTTGGGCCATCTCCCATCATCACCAATTAAGAAAATGCCTTGTAGCTGGATCTCATGGAGGCATTTCCTCAACCAGGGCTCTTTTCTCTGATGACTCCAGCTTGTGTCAAGTTGACACAGAACCAGCCAGTACAACTCGTGTGACTTGTTTCACACACTCTAGAATCTCTCACTCCCCTCGTAAAAGAATCCTTCTTTCCAGCCACATGCCCAGACACAGTCTCCAGTCTTCACTAAGCCCCAGTCCCTTTCTCAGAATTCCCAGTTGAGGCAGCAGGCAGTCGGGGGGTCTTTAACATCGCCTTACCAGACGATGGCAGTAGAGCTCCATGCAAGTTCCCAGGTAACCCATTTTGAGGGAGCCAACTGTGGGTTTTAATCCAGGGAGCCACTCATAAACCAGACTGTACACAAAAGGAACATCTTTTCAGAAAGGGGCCGCTTGGCCCTGTAGGCTTAAAAAACGTGATGCTATCTGAGAATCCTCTGAGAAAACTGCTTTTTGAAAAAGGATTTTAGGATCTCTTCAATTTTGTTTAACTCAGAGACAAAGTAGAAAACCTGCTGGCTCTGGATTAGCACGAGCTTCCAGCCAGACATTCCATGCTTCTAGGACCAGGAGAAGGGCAAACCCAGCCACTGCCTTCCCATAGTTACTTTCTTATTAAGCTCATTACATTTCTTGTTTCTGATAGTTTCCACTCGATGAGAATTCAGAGAAAATAGGAGGATTTAGAAGCATTGACCTGGGGTCACAGGTTTTCCAGAGATTAGCTGAAATTTCAGAAAGATGTGTGTATGTGTGTGTGTGGCCGCGGCACAGGCATTCCAAAAGGAGGTCTTCTTCCATCTGGCCTTGCCCATGTTGGTCCCTCTTTCTTTGGTTACTTCTTTCTTCTAAAGTAGACCCACAGTACTGGTCTCCATTTAAGCTCACAGTGTAACCTTACCTAGAGAGAGCTTGCTGCAGTGATTCTGCCATGTTCACGCCTCCACTGTGACTTCAGTACCTGGACTTAAGTCTTCTGCACGCTTCGTATTTCTGTGAAATGTTGCTAATATTACATGTTTTAGAGGCTAACTGAAAATATTAGAACACAAAAGCATACAAATAGGTTATGATAAGAAAATCAGCATTATGGAATTTTCCTGATACACATATTTGTTAACTATCCTGCTGCCCGTGGCAAAGTCCACCAAAACAATCTCTTTTCCCATGAATGAAATGCAAATAAAATAGGAACGAGGAGAGACAGCCTTTCAGATTATTTTGTTTAACTCACTCAGTGATAATTGTGAGTTCAGAGCAAGGATACAGTAGTACTAGTCTTTAGAACAGGACAGGCATTCACCATTCCTTCTGGATGGGATCTGGTGTGTTACTGCAAAGGGGCCTCCTCAGCCTCCACCATACAGTTCACTGCCTGCGATTTCACCGTGGTAGCGTCCAATGCTTAAAACTTTAAATTGGGGTCCTCAATGAAGACAGGGAGATGCTCAGAAGAGCTTTGGGTGTAAAAAGGAGTAGAAAGCACAGTTTGAAGACCCCCTCAGGAAATGCGTATCCAAATCCTTCTAGCCTCCACTGTTACTCACAGGTCCCAGACATTTCCTCCTCTGCCTTCCCCACTCCTATCCTCCTCTTCTTTCTGTATCTACTGCTTTAGATAGATAGACTATAAAAGTATACAAGTTGGTAATAAAATGACTGAATTACCTTGAATGCAATGCAGATACTTTGATTGCTTCTTTACTACCATTTTGAAGAAGGGGTTGCATTTTTCCTGTCAATTCTATGCATTTTTTTTCTGCCAACAATCGGGAGCAGCATCAAAATTGGGGGCAAGCACAGCAGCAGACACTTCTTTTTTTTTTTTTAAAGATTTATTTATTTATTATGTGTGCAGTATTCTCAGTATTCTGTCTGCATGTATGCCTGCAGGTCAGAAGAGGGCACCNCTTTGGAAGAGCAGGCAGTGCTCTTAACCGCTGAGCCATCTCTCCAGCCCCAGCAGACACTTCTGATGTCTGTATCAGCCCTGCTTCCGAACCTGCAAGAGAAAATACACTTATACTTCGCTTTGAAGCTCGTTATAATGATGGAGTTCAAGTTGAAAGGGATGGAGAGTTTACCTTTCAAACAGTCAACACTTGCCCGAAGTTAACCAGTTCGTGCAGTCTACTCATCTGAAAGGCTCCCACCTACATTCACACATTCAGGTCACTGTGAAAACCTGCAAAATTACAAAATTACCTATGTGTTTTCAATGGAAGTTTTCATAAAGACACAGGGACATTTCAGAACTTTCACACACACACAAACACTACACATCTGAAAAACTGACATGGCTTTTCTGTTATTAATACATTCCCTGTTTCCAATAAATTAATCTTGATGTTGCTCAAGGTTTTGCACCTGCAAAATAAGTGGTCATCAGTAGAATGGCTCAGGAGCTAAAGTGCTAGCTGTGGGGCCCAGAGACCCGAGCTTGATCCCCAGAACCTGCCTAAGTATGGAAGGAGAGCAATTGACCAACTCCACAAAGTTGTACTCTGACCTTCATACATGCATCATGGCATGTACAACTATGCAACAGTCATTTTTATGTGAGTGTGCAAATGTGCATGCATGCATACACACATTAAAACAATAAATTCAAAAATTCAGAACAGGGTCAGTGGATTCTTGCTCTCCTGCTCTTCCCTCACAACTCTCCAGTTTATTAATACTTCCACCCCCTGTAGGCCCATATTTCTATATGGTATGGCAGCCAGGCTCTAAAGCCATAGGCCCCACTTGAGGTGGTCACATACCCTGGTCACATACAGGGTGTTAACAAAGGGTCAGGATATTGTTTTGCTCCTTTCTTTGTAATTTGGAGGATGCCTGATAGAGATGCTAATTCAAACCTACCTGACAGCTAGCATACACAGCAGACAGGTAGTTGTGGATGTGACTGAAAGCCATTCACCTGGTTACCTAGGAGACAGAATACTAATGTATTTTCCCCGTTGGTTAAGTTTTGGTATAAAGACTGTTTGGAGAATAAAGCAGGAGGAATTTTTCAGGATGTGAACTCGGGACTTCATGAGGGACCACTGAGAATCTCCCTCTCGATAAAGCCATGTGAGTTGTGTCTTTATTCCCGTGCCTCCACGCTGGTCCAGAGANGGTAGTTGTGGATGTGACTGAAAGCCATTCACCTGGTTACCTAGGAGACAGAATACTAATGTATTTTCCCCGTTGGTTAAGTTTTGGTATAAAGACTGTTTGGAGAATAAAGCAGGAGGAATTTTTCAGGATGTGAACTCGGGACTTCATGAGGGACCACTGAGAATCTCCCTCTCGATAAAGCCATGTGAGTTGTGTCTTTATTCCCGTGCCTCCACGCTGGTCCAGAGAAAGATAGTTTATGTTGGGGTCTGATCAGAGAGAAATAATTTAGAGTCCGGGCTAACACCGGACCCCAGCAACCCCCTGAAGAGAGGCTGGAGTTTGAGGTGGTCCGCATAATGGATGTGAAATAACAGGTCAGTCTAAAAGTTCTATCGTCTGAAACTTTAATGAAAAATCTCTGTAATATGTTTATAATATTTCAATTTAGTAAGTATAGTATAGTAGGAATCTTTAGTGAATGTGAATTATGATTATCTACCAACAGAATGTAAACCATTATGCTGACATTACGCTAGTGAATAGTTTGCAGAATTTTGAAAGGATTGAAGGAGGTTAAGTATTCAAAGCGTTTTGTTATAATAGATATTATGCAAAACAATAGAAAGTTTCTTTCAAGGCAGATGGTCTAGTAATTCTACATTTGAGTATTTCTTTGAAAGAAATGAACTCAGTATATAAAGAAGGATTTCTGAACTACCGTATTCCTTGTCCTCCTCTACTCGTTCGCAGTCTTGTACACGGTGGGATGGGACTTTGTGCAGGACCATGGAGAAAACACCAGCTGAATAAGATGAGAAGACAATGGAAGGCTTAGTCACTGTTTCAAGGACTAAGAAGACAATCGTCATCGTTTCTAGGTGGGGCCAGGATGGGAGGATAATGTAAAGATGCTTTCAAATACATTCTGGTCCTCGGCCTCTATGTAACAGCTCACCATCATCATTCTGCAGGGCTCACAGTTCCCTGGTACTCACTGCCCCTGTCAGCACTGACGGGTAAACCCTTTGCAAAAGTTTGCAAAAACTGGACTAGAAATGTTAACCCTTTCCGAGATATCTTTTCTTTCATCATATAAAACTTAAGGAACCAACTTGCAACTGTGGGATTTCAGGCATCAACCTAAAAGAGAAACATGACTTTAATGCTCAATAAACATCTCTCCTGTGTGTCTAAAGAGCAATATAAAGTATGTTCAGTGGTATGGCCTTTTGGCTGTTTGGTTTCATAGAGTGGGTTCAAAGGAGACTCAGCCAAGTCCTCTGGTGATGATGGGGGCTTCAGAAGTAGTTCACTGAGGGTCAGCCCTTCCTTCATGGATTTCCATGATGTTTGACTGGGTACAGGTCATGTTCATGGATTTCCATGATGTTTGTTTGACTAGGTACAAGTCACGTAACTGTCCTGGGACTCACGCCTACTTACACAGTACCAATGTCTGGGAGCTGATGAGAGTACAAGGTGTAAAGCTTTTAAAAGAAGATCCCTAAGCAAGCAATAAATGTGACCAATGATCTTGAATCAACAGACAGGGTTGCCCTACAAAAGAACTGCTCTCATGTTCTTGAGAGTCAGTTTTCTGTTGAAATTATATCAATATTTAGTGTTACCCTAAAGATGAGAATTTAAGAATTCATACCTTACATTAGACTCATGCTTGGATCCTGAAGACAGAACTGTAACTGTCCTCCTCAATTCAGTACAGAATATAAAAAATATTTGGCTAATACACAGTTGGCTTTCATTTAATTGTTATGTTTTTAAATAAATGCAACAAGAACAAATAAATTTTTGAGTATTCAGTGTTCCTTTAATAATTGGGAAAAACTCTTCTCTCCAAGGAGAGGTTTAAGATAATATACTTTATTTATTTTTTTCTCTTATTTTTTTGATTGGATTTTTAACAAATACCAATCCAAGTTCCCACTCCCTCCCCTCCTCCCATTCCCTCTACACACCCT
>LOJH01077914.1:0-10696 GCA_001685095.1 Ellobius talpinus
GTTGGGAAAGTTTTCTTCTATGATTTTATTGAATATATTTTCTGTGCTTTTGAGCTGGACTTCTTCTATACCTATTATTCTTAGGTTTGGTCTTTTCATGGTATCCCATATTTCCTGGATATTTTGTGTTAAGCTTTTTTTTTAGATTTAATGTTTCTTTGACTAATGAGTCTTTTCCTCTATTGTATCTTCAGCGCTTGAGATTCTCTCTTCCATCTCTTGTATTCTGTTTATGCTTGCATTTGTGGTTCTTGATTGTTTTCTCATAATTTCCATTTCTATAATTTTCTCGGTTTGTGTTTTCTTTATTGTCTTTATTTCCATTCCCAGGTCTTGAATAGCTTCTTTTATCTGTTTGATTGCTTTTTCTTGGTTTTCTTTAAGGCCTTTGTTGATTTCTTCCAATTTTTTATTTGTCTTCTCCATTTCTTTGAGGGAATTTGTCATTACCTCTTTAAGGGCCTCAGACATTCTTCTAAAGTTATTTTTTAGGTATTTTTTTGTTTCATCTATATTGGAGTGTTTGTCTTTCTGTTTTAGTTTTTGTTGGTGTAGTGTTGCTCTTTGTGGTGTTGAGTGTGTTCTTACCTTGTCTACTCATATTTTCCTATGATTGGTGTAGTTGGGGCTGTGTCTCTGGTGATCAATCTTCCAGGTGCCCATGGCTCTAAGGCTCAGATGGTTGATCCTCATGGTGCAGTTAGGGCCATGGTTCCAGTCACCCCAGAGGGCACTCGGTGTTCCCAGAGGTCACTCAGTGCTCCTGGGGTTTCTCTGCAATCTCCAGGGTCATTCTGACCTACTCCCAAGGAGGTTGCTTGCTTGAGGCTGTTCCTGCTGAGATCACTGCCTTGGGCCTGCTCAGGCAGAGGTTGCTGGCTCAGGCATGTTCCCACAGATGTCCCTGGCTTGGGCCCGGTCCTGCAGAGGTCTCTGGCTTGGGCTTGATTCCTCAGTGGTTGCTCTCTTGTACCTGCTCCATGGAGGTCTCAGCAGCCTCAGGCCAGCTCCTGTGGAAGTTGTTGACTGTTCTGGCAGAAGTCACTGGTTGAGTTTGCTGGCTTAGGCCTGTCCCAGTGGAGGTTGTTGGCACTGGTCTGCTCCCTTGTAGGTCACTGATCCACGCCTGGTCCTGCAGAGGTCTCAGGCTCAGGCCTGCTCCCTCAGCAGTGACTCCCTTGCACCTGCTCCTGTGGAGGTTGTTGCCTGGGGCCTGCTCTTGTGGAGGTCACTGGTTCAAACCTGCTCTTGTGGAGGTTGCTAGCTCAGGCCTGTTGCCACAGATGTCCCTGGCTTGGACCTGCTCCCACGGAGTTCCCTGGCTTGGGCCCTGTCCCACAGAGGTCTCTGGCCTGCTCCCTCAGTGGCTGCTCCCTTGTCTCATCAGGATATTTTAACATGAACATTATTAGTTCATTTTAATAAAATTAACTATTTTCTCATGGTGAAATTCAGGCAATTACTGCTGAGAAATTGCCTCAGTCATATTGCTTGTAGGACATCTTTTTGATTAATGATTGATGTGATAGGCCTCAGCCCACTGTGGGCAGTGCCATCTCTAGTCAGGTGGTTCTGGGTGATATAAGAAAGCAGGCTGTGTAAGCCACAGGGAGCAAGCCAGCAAGCAGCATTTCTTTGTGATTTTTTTTTCAGGACAGTGTTTCTCTCTCTCTCTCTCTCTCTCTCTCTCTCTGTGTGTGTGTGTGTGTGTGTGTGTGTGTGTGTGTGTGTGTAACTCTAGTTGTCCTGGAACTCACCTGTAGAGCAGGCTGATCTGGAGCCCAGAGATCTGTCTGATTCTGCCTCCCAAGTGCTGGAATTAAAGGTATGCACCACCACTGGCCGGTATGTCTTTAAATGTATATCCAGTTTCTTTCTTACTTATTTCCAGAAACAGCTGTTCTCCAATAGTCCCAATTTTTTCTCTTAAATTATGACTTCTAAGTTATGATTTTTTTCTCAAGGGATAGCTTCAGCTTGGGGCTAACATTTAATCCTGTGCTAGTTATTTGACTCATTTCTCCAGTTACCTTCACTGTGTAATCTGTGTGTCTTGCTTTTGCTCCAGAATTCCTGACCTGGTCAATGATTGAACATTGGAGCCTATCTACAAACCCGAAAGTCATCTGAATTTGCTTGTTTCTTTGTATCCCCTAATTCAGCTTGGCATCACATCTATGATTTTACTTTACCAGTGTCTCTAAAGCATGCAGGATACTAGAGCATGAAAACCCTATCACTTGACTCTGAAGGACCAATGGGATCCCTGCTAGCTTGTCTATACTGTTGGGAGTGTGTTAGCTCTGTTGTACGGTGCTAATGGTAGATTATAGGCCAGTCTTGATTTGTAGACCCACAAGTTAAAGTTGTCATTATGTCATCTTTGCCTAGAAACCTTTCATGGAAATCTTTAGAGCAGAATCTGAACTTTTTAATGTTTATCTCCTAGATGTGCTATAAACTGTGTTCCTTTCTAATTTTGGTTCTTACTTTCCTATGCAGCCCTGTTGCAGACCAATTGTATTTTATTATTTGTTATTCCTAAATTCCCTCACTGTCCTCCACCTTTGCCTGTAACCATGTATTTCTGCCTTTCGCCATCGAGGCTGATGCTGTTCTCTCCTCCATTTTCCCTCCTTTATTTTTTAATTTAGAAATAATTGTTTTAAATTTTAAAACATGTTTTGAGTGTAAACTAAATGTTTTGATGTTAGAAGCATCATAACAGAACAATGTGAAGTACTAGATATTTGTGTGCTGTGTGAGTGAGTGAGTGAGTGAGTGAGTGAGTGAGTGAATCTAGAGGATTCTTCAGAGCATATTAGTCAACTCTTTACTTTTGCATTAATCCCGTAATGTTAAACATGGGGCTCATGAAGCCGAGAGTCTCGGCTTGCCCAGTCTTGTACGGAGAGCCTGGAGGAGTCCTGGAGAGCTGCTGGTCTTCTGTCTGTGTTGGAAGCCCTAAAAAGCTGATGGTCCTGTCACCAGCAGAGGGGTGCAGCACAGCAGGATTAGCTTGCTAGCAGAGTGGGAAAAGCCATCAAAAGCAACTTTCCCTCTTCTTGTCCTTTGACCGGCTTCCACGAGAAGGTGGTACACACATTTAGGGTGGGTATTCCTGCTTCGAAAGAGTCTTTCACAGGAGTGTTGAGTGGTAAACATGTTAATTGATTCTAGACCCCATCAAATTGACAGCCAAGGTAACAGTGATTGAGCTGCCTTTTCAAAATGTGAAGTTGACCATTAGTGATTTTTTTTTCCAAAACCCTTTTCCTACATCTTTCTGTTAGTTCTCTTTATTCTTGCTAAGGAGGCCAAATGTCATGCAGATAATTACAGTAGATTGAGCAAGTTTCCCAAGGGCAAAAGCAATTGCCCACAAAATTGAGAGAAAATATTATAGTGATAAATAGGAAATGGAAAAGTTGTCAGTAAAGTAAATCTCTTGATGAATCCGTGGTGCTTCTTTATTATGTGATTGGCCACATCACCTTATCTGAGATGAATTGCTGTGTCAGTGGCATGTATATTTTAATAATTAATAAAATCAAAGATATAAATTCACCTCCTAATGCTCATGTTTGCAGTCTGCCATTTCCATCGTAGTTTCATTCTCTACAAGCTGAATCCATAGCACCGTTAGTATTACATGTGTCCTCCGGTTTTAATTATTATTTTATTTATATATTTTGTTATTTTATGTGTATGGATTTTGTATATATGTGTACCACATGTGTGTGTGGTGCCCACCGAGACCAGAAGAGGGTGTCTGATCACTTGAGACCGCAGTTTCATATGGTGGTGAGCTGCTCAGTGGTGCTGGTCTAACCCTCTGAAAGAATAGCTCGTGCTGTTAAGTGAGGAGCTATTGCTAGCCCTGCTCTCTGATATTTTATTTGATCTACTAAAGATGAGTCTTTGTCATGAACTCTTTATTGAACACATTTGTTTCACTCATATCTTTGGGTCTGTGTAGCATGTTTCCTCATTAGCACACAGGAAGTGCTGAAATATTTATCACTATCATTGATCTTAAGCATTCTATCTCTAGTGATGTTGTAATGTATATGCCATTGCCATATTTAGCTAGTATTGATGAACAATTAATTTCCATTCAGTTTTTCAATAATGCTTCATTTGATGTTCTAAAGAAATTGACCATTTAGTACAATAGTGGGTATTTCTTACTTCTATAGCATAACATTTTTAAAATTAGAAATGCCTACCTTAATGCATAAAAGTGAAAATGAGATCATTACAGTGGAATTTACATGGCATAGATCATAAATCCTTTAAATTATTTTCACTACCTTGGGAGGTTGCAGGTTTTGAAAACAATGGAAATGGATTAATCTTCTTCAAATTTTACAGTAAGTTCAAAAAAGTAGCATTTTGACAGATCACCATTTTACCTCTAATGTTGACATGTCAATTCTGAGTTCTTCTCTATGTGGGGCTTAGGTAAAAGGAATCCACAGGCGCTAAAGGGGTGAGTTAAAGAATACATTACCACTTGGGACGCCTGGGTGGAGGCTGTGGAACCTGAGGTTCTTGCCCTTGAGCACCCACATATACTTAACCTGTAAGGAAAGTGGGTCAGAGGGAGACATGCCATGCAGCCAGCCCCTGGGAAACCCTGGAGCATATTCAGAAGAAGGGAGAAAAAGGCCTCATGTCCAAAACTTAAGGTTTTCGTCAGAAAATTAGTTGCTGACTTGGAGCTGGAGGCTTTAGAGGTTTGGCTCTTCCTTCGGTCTTCCTTATCCCCAATCAGACATTTCCCTTTTCCCACTGTCCCCGGCTCAGCAGACACCTACATGTGCTTTCTGGCTAATCCTCCACGTTAAGAAGAGCTTAAATAATTTACGCCTATCCATGAATGCTGTTAGAAACTAGTCAGTCCTCCAGCATGTTTCCGTGTCTCTGGCTGACACAAAGCACACTATGCAAGTCTCACGGTGTGCTCACCCTGTCTGAAACTGGTGTTTCCTCAAGAGCAGATTTTGCTTTTTGTTGGTTTGGAGTTTGCTAACTCATTATATATTTTACTTGGCACTGTGGGCTAATATACAAATCACAGGCCAGTTAGAACCCAACAGAGTCCAATAGTATTATATAATAAACCTCAGATAAGATAAATAGCAACATTAACTTGTTATAACTTAAATTATTGTTAGTAACAATTGTTACTATAGCTTAAATAGTTGGTAGTGTTGCCCCATGTCTTTGAGTACCAGTTCTGGATTTAGCTTATGCAGAATAGGAGGAAGATGCAGACCTGGGTTTTAGAAGTGTTTGGGGAGGGCTGGGGGTGGTTCTAAAGACAGTTCATGCTTCTTTTTTTTTTTTTTAAGACAGAGCCTGGCTGTACTATGCCAGAACACCACCACATTCACAATTCTGCCTCTGGGATTACAACTCTCTTCCTTATCAAACTTAGATTTTAAAAGAAAATATTGCATATATTGTTTGCCATTACATCAGTGACATCCACTGCTACCTTTTCATCAAAGAGGGAAGAGAATTCTTCCCTAAGTATCTATTAAATAATTCTGACAAAATTTGTAGTTGTTGGGGAGGAGATATATACTTTGACAATTTGTTTTGTTTTATGTGAAACAGAGTCTTACATAGCCTGAGAGTTGGACTTGAGCTCAGTAGGTAGCTGAGGATGACCTTGAACTCCTAATCTCCTGCATTAACATCCTGAGTGCAGAGAGGTATCATTATAAATGTGAGCTAATCCCCAAATTAGTCAATAACAAAAAGTTTCTACAAATAAAGTTCTCTCAAAAAAATTATATCTTACTTAAGTGCCAAAAACCCAGTTAAGGAAATTGTTGTCCACTGTGCTCTGTGTCTGAGGTTTTTCAGTCCTAGCAACATATTAGCTATTTATTTCTACAGAGGACTTTCCCACACAACTGGAGAATGGTCTTCATTTACAGTTTTGAGGTCAGGAGTTAGAATCTTAAAATTATTGATCCCCAACTCCAGAATGTATACACAGCATGTTTCTCTTCCTAATGTTTGAAATCTGTTTAAGGACTTGGGTTTGAAGACTCTAAGCTGTGTGTCAACCCCAAGTGATGCTGTTCCCAGGGCCCCAGCTGAGAACAAGGCTAGGGTAGTGGGAGCGGCTCTAAGGCCCCATCTGGTGCAGACCTGTGCAGGCCCTGTGTGCACTGCCACAGTCTCTGGGCGTTTATGTGCGTACCAGCGCTGCTGTCCAGAAGGCCTCGATTCCTTGGTCTCCTCCCTCCCCTCTGACTCTTGCACCCCCTCCTTCTCTTCTTTCATTCCTGAGCCCTGAGGGGAAGGATTTGATCCCTTTTAGGACTGAGTGTTCTTGAATCTCTCAGTCTCTGCATAATGTCTGGCTGTGGGTCTCTGTATTTGTTCCCATCTACTGCAGGAGGAAGCTTCTCTGACGAGGGCTGAGCAAGGCACTGATCTATGAGTGTAGCAGAATGCCATTAGGAGTCATTTTATTTCTGTGTCCCTGTAGCAGAACAGTAGAGTTTGTGGTTTCCCTAGGTTCTTGGCCTATCTAATCTCAGGTTCTTGGCCACCCAAGCATAGTGGGTATGGGGAGCCATCTCGTGGAGTGGGCCTTAAATCAGCTTAAATCAGATAGTTGGTTATTCCTACATGTTTTCTGCTGCTATTACGCCAGAACCAGCATATCTTGCAGGTAGGTCACTCTTATAGACTGAAAGGTTTAGCTTTGTTCGTGTTTGATGTGGGAAGTATACGTGTTGCTTTCATTGGTTAATGAATAAAGAAGCTGCTTTGGCCTGTGACAGGGCAGAGTAGAGCTAGGCAGGAAAACTAAACTGAATGCTGGGAGAAAGAAGGCAGAGTCAGTGAGAAGCCATGTAGCTGCCCGCAGGAGACAGACGCCTCCACCAGAGCCCACTGAAACTTTGACGGTAGGCCACAACCTCGTGGTGATGCACAGATTACTGGAGATGGGATAGTTTAGGATATAGAGCTAGCTAGAAATAAGCTTAAGCTGTTAGCCAAACAATATTTCAAATAATATAGTTTCTGTGTGATTATTTCTGGTCTGGGCAGCTGGGAAACGAATGGGCAGTCTTCTTCCAACAGGTGTTTGTATTTCTCTTTTGGTAGCATGCAGAGTACCTTCCTGTACCAAAGATGCTAGAATGTAAAGCATTCTAACTTGGAGAGCACCAATAGCCTTGACTGTAGTCTAGGTTGTTTGGGGGTTTCCATGAGATGTCTTGGGATAAGAACTCATTTAGACTTTACCCATTCCTGATACTGGAATTTTGGTTGTGAGAGATGTCTTGTCGAGGCTCTGTCTTCCCCATTATTTGGCAGTTTCATTGAGATTATCTTCATGTATGTATGTATATATGTATGTATGTGTATATATGTATATATATATTATAGGAAGCTTCTACTATATTAAGTTTCCATACCACTCCTCAAATGGGTTTAGCTGTCCATCCCTTCAATAATGGTTTTTACTTTAGAAATCGTTGTTTGTCTTTTTGCCAGCCTTTATTATGAGCAGTTTTAACATGCTGTTTAGGATGGCCATAGATGGGTGCTGTGAAATACTAAGATAACCAGCCCCTTATTGACTGCAGGCCTTGGGTTAGAGGGAAGCAGTGCTCAGCAGCCATCTGGTATTGATGATAACTCAAGGGAAGCTCCCCAAGAGGCCACTACAGTACCATCCATGGAGACTTGGGGGCTTGTGTTTCTCAGTAAATACTGGATTTTTAAACCTTATATTTATTATAAATATGTTTCAATTTGTAGAACTTAGTAAATGACAGAGGAATGCCATAATTATTTGCATTAATTTGAATGACTGTATAATCCCTTATCATTAAAGTTTTTATCTTTCTTATACTACTATTCAAGTATAGTCTTAAGAACATTTGTTAATTCAGTGGCCTTGACATTTTTTAATTATTACAAATCGTGATTAAGTAAGAAATTGAATTGAAGAGGAATGGATTGGGATTCAGAAACACAATTTATATATATTTTATATTCAAAACCTCATTTTTTAATCTTCTTTGTGATATAGTTGGTGTTCACCTGAGAGTCTCAACATCTGAAATCATGTACCTAGGAGTAAATTAATATTTCTATCCTACAGTGTCAAATCTGACTTTAAGGCTAGGCAAGTAATGATTGACAAGTTGCCCTTTTGAGGGACCGTGTTTAGCAGGTTTTAAGCGCTGGCTTCAGCTCTGGGCCTTCAGTTGGAATGCCATGGCTCTGTAAAGGCTTCTAGAGTATGTTCCAGACTAACCTCCCTGGAGCCATTTTGTCACATCTGTCCACACCAGCTTATACCTTCCAGCATGTATTCGGATCTTTCTGGATATTGTTCCATCATACCTTATTGCTCTCTCCCTATGTCTGTGCTGTCAGAAAAACATTAAACTGTCTGTTGAGCAAATAGTCTCATTTCTCAGGCTAGGAGAACATCTTTCAACATTGTCTCAGGAGGCAAGGAATTATATAGCTCTCTAGTGAAGAAGGGAATGCACAGGCAGCTTCAATCATTTGGAAACAGTCCCCAAAACATATCTTTAAAAGAGAACTAACTAACTTTCAATCAGAAACAGATCCCTGTGTATTTTATTTAAAATAATGTTTAGTAGTAAGTGACCCACACCCTAAGTGATCGGGGCTGGCATCTGCTGCCGGCTTTCAATCTGTGCACCTATATGTTTTCCTGACTTTGCTTGTGTTTTGTAGGTAGCTGACTGCTCCTGGGATGAAACTATAAAGATCTATAACCCTGTTTGTCTCACGGTTCCTGGCTAAGATATGCTGCCCTAGTCTGAACTTGGATATTGACCGATGAACTACTTAACAAAGCATCAACTACCGAAAGGATATAAATCAGGCCTTTATAGATTCTAAGATTTCAGAATTTTCAAACTTGCATTGAAATCAGTTTTAAGGAAGCTGATAAAGACATTGTATTATAATGTAAGACATAAGCCATATTTTCTCTAACCCTAAAGAATAATTATTGTTATGACATATATTGTAATATCTATTAAAATGTTATCTCTGTATTGTAAAATGGACAAAAATATGGGAGGTTAGTAGATTAAATGGACAGTAATATATTTCATTTTTAATTTGTCATTTTGAATGTAAAATATGACCATTCTTATTGATAAAAATCAAAATAAACTACATTTCATGATTGTATATCATTTTGTGACATCCTAATGTGGTTGCCTTTTAAAAATGTATTGTGTATGTGGATATATTCTTGTATTTGATGTAGATGTAGCTTATGTTTATATGTGATCTCTAATGTAGGTTTACATTATTTGGCAGTTATTTACTGAGCATCTACCATGTGTCTGACATATACTCAGAGGGAGTTCTCTCAGGAAGGTTCTGTGCTGTAAACTGTAGAGTGCCATGAGTTAGCAGCTTACTTTTAAATTTGTATTTAAATCCTTTTAGGTACTGTACCCATGACATTTTTTTCTATTCCCACTTCTTCACTATAAGAACTTTTAGCCAGGTGTGGCAGCACACACCTATAATCCCAGGCCTTGGAAAACTGAGGCAGGAGGATTGCAAGTCTCAGGCCAGCTTGAACTACCTAAGGAGACCTTATCCATCCCTTTTCCCTCTCCCCCCACCATGCCCTGATCCTACTAAGTCTTCTAGTTATTATACCAGATTCCAAGCTATATTGCAGAGCTATAGTAAATAAAAAACAGCATGGTACTGGTGAAAAAACAGACCCATAGATTCATAGAACAAAATAGAACACCCAAACATGAGTGCCTATAATTGCAGCCATCTGATATTTAACAAGTATTCCAAAAATACACACTGGAGGAAAGACAGCATCTTTAATAAGTGGTGCTAGGAAAACTGGATATCCTAATTTTAAGAACAAAGTGAATCCAAGTGTATATGCCATACAAATTTATGTCTTATTCCAGAAAACATAAGATGAAGACAGCTTAAGACACAAAATAAAACAGCATAAATTTAGAAGTAGAACACGAGACAAAGTGGAGCCAGGACAGGGTTGGGAAATGTAAACCACAGAGTTCTGTAAGTTGCTACTGACTGGACCAAAGACTTGCTTTTCAGGTTTCCAACTTCATAAATGAGAAGCATGATCAGTCATGCAGCTCAGTGTCCATGGTCTGAAGACCCAGACTGTCTTCTCACATAGGAGAAGGCCCGGCACATAGGAGACACTCAGAGTATATTTGTTTAAAAGAAATGGATCATGTCATGGCAAGGATACCTGTTGTCTTGGATCCTGAATCAGAAATACTACTAGTTCCTTTTGCAGTGAACAGTAGTGAGCAGGGCACTCAGCTCTTCCTTCCAATTGTGACCTTGGAGTTGCATACAGCTGTCCCTGTCCTTTCCCTCCACGGGAACTAATAGTATCTCACCAAGGTGTGTCTCAATAAAGATGGGTCCACAGTGGTTATTCTGTGTTGGTAGAACCTGTAGTAAACCCAGATCATATTTATAATGAAATTATTTTCTTTGAATATGAAAGATTGTTGTAAGAATATACCATGAATCTTTTGAAACAAAAACCTTAAGATTTAAAAGCTAACATTAGCCAGGTGGTGGTGCACACCTTTAATCTGAGCACTTGGGAGGCAGAGGCAGGTGGATCTCTGAGTTTGAGGCCAGCCTGGTC
>LOJH01077929.1:1554-11682 GCA_001685095.1 Ellobius talpinus
TCTGAACCCTTATGTGGGTCCCACTGGTCTTTAGGTGACCTCACTCTACACCTCTATTCCTTGCAGCACACATGGCCTCTTTTTTGGACCAGCTTCTCTCTGTAGACATCCTGTATTGCTGACATTTTCAGCACACTGGGGTCATCACTGAAATTTAGGCTTTACCTTAGTTTTACACAGTGGCCACACAGATTCTCCTTGCAGTGAATGTGCCATTGCCACACATTGCTTGACCTCTTCTGAAATATTGGTGTAAGTCTTCATGACCCTTGAACCCTTGTATTTTTCATGCCTGCAAAATTGGACTCCGAGTTCTGCTGTGGCTCTAGTGGCCACATGTCGTCGTAGCTTAACCCAGGCAGTAACTTCTCCAGGCAGCCATTTTTTGAGTAGAGAACTCTTACAGAGGTATTCTCGTTTGTCAGTCATTCTGCTGTCAAAGGAAAGTTTTTCAAACAAATGTTTAGTTTTACAATGCTGAGTCTTTTATAGATGGGATGTTGCCATTAAAACACCATGGATGTGTAGTTGTTTTCAGAAACCAGAAGAGGGTTTGCATTCCTGGAGCTAGAGTTATAGGTGGCCATGAGCTGCCCAATATGCAAGCTAGGAAACAAATTTTCATTTTCTTAAGGATCAGCAAACACTCTTAACCCATGAGCCAACTCTTAAGCCTGACAAAAACTATTTTTAATGTGTCAGTACAGCATGCAGTTTCTTCTTTACTGCCCTTACCTCCTTAACATTTGCAGCAGCTTTGTCATGTCTGTCTGCTGCTTCTAACACCCTTTTCCTTATCAAATTGCACATTTTACATATTCTTCTCTATTTTCTGCTTAGAGTTCTTGCTATAAACCAGGTTAAAGGTAATGAGCACCACCCATGCAGTAACCTGAATGCTAGGATATCTTGAAGTTTCCTTTTCCAAACAAATTAGTTCATTACTTTTGAATTCAGCCTCATTAAAATTCTCAGATAGAATGTAGCCAGATTTTTTTCCCCCCAGAATGTAACATAGTTAGCCTTTGGCCTAGTTCCTATAGAATCTTTGTTCCCCTATAGGAACATGAGCACAGTGTTTACTGCCTCTATTTCTTCTGCCATCATAATTTCTAACTTCCCTGGCGCCTAACAGAATGCGCTCTTGCTCTCTAGCACCTGTTTGTAAATTCTGTTACATTCCTCCTGCAAGCCAATTCCAACAGCCTGTCTGCACTGCATGGGTTGTTACAGCAACGATGAGCACATACCTGAAGGAAGTAACTTAAGGAGGCAGAATTTATTTTGATTCATGGATGGAGGGATTTAGTCCATCATGGTAGGGAAGGTATGGTAGCAGAAGCACGTGGCAGCTGCTCATACAGGACCAGGCTGTAATCGAGAGCAAATTGCATGATACTTTGAAATATGAATCGCTAGAGATCACTTCATTGGTTATAAGCCTCGTCTGACTGCCTTAAGCAAAACTATAACTTACTGGAAGAATGAGGTAGCTTGTGGATGAGAGTGTGGGCATTCTTGATTCTATGTCCATTTTCTTCCTAGGGAATTTAATGGCACCTCCTTGCTTAGAACTCAAGAGTTTACTACAGGTGAACGTTTCTGTGGTATTTGCCAAGAGACAAGATAGGAGAGAGTGAGGCAGTTTAGATTTCCTACACGAAATATACAGAAGAGAGGACACAGCTCACACGCTCACCCTCCCTACCATCACTACCACTACCAACAGTAGCAACAAAACATACACACACAAAATCTTGTGTGCAATTTGGATAGAATAGTAGTTCATTGATAGCCAGTTTACTCCTCAGTTTATACAAATCAATCAACAGATGTTTGATAAAACAATGTCAGCCCCCACCCACTCCAAGACAGGGTCTCCCTGTTTAGCCCTGGCTGTCCTCGAACTCACTTTGTAGACCAGGCTGGCCTTGAACTCACAGGGATCCACCTGCCACTGCCTCCTGAGTGCTGGGATTAAAGGCATGCGCCACCACTGCCTGGCACAATGTCATCTTTTTAGCTAATTACAGTTCATTATTTAAAAAAGAATTGATTAGGTAGATGCAATGGCACAGGCTTATGATCTTAAACTTGGAAGGGAGCTGAAATAGGAGGAGTTTGAATTTAAGGCCAGCCTGGGTTATGTAGTGAGATCCTGTCTTAAAAACAAACAGATTAAATAAATAATACATACGTCAGTTTTTAATTTTTAAGATTAAATTTGGGAGCTGAAGAGATGACTTAATAGTTAGGGGCATTGGCTGCTCTTGCAGAAAATACAGGTTCAATTCCTGACATCCATCTGGTGGCTCGCATTCTTCTGTAGTCCTAGGAGATTCAGTGCCCTCTTCTGGCCTCTGTGGGCACTGTATACATGTGATACAGAGACATATATTCAGGTAAACACACATATAAAATAAACCTCAACTTTTAAGAAGATAAGTTGATTCTTAAAAGAAGCAATTTGCATATTAGCAGTACTAATACTTTGATACTAATGTGATCTTTATTTTTATTTGTAGACAATGCGAAGACACAGAAATGAAGTGACAGTTGAACTCCGGAAGGTAAGGGGAATGTGCATCTAAAGAAAATGAGTTAAGATATTGTTCTGGTTGGGGATGTGACACCTCATTCTTGTGATCACAACACTGGGGAAGTAAAGGATGGAAGATCGAGGACAAGGGTCATCTACTGCATAGCAAATTTAAGGTTAGGCTCGGCTACATGAGACCCTGTCTCAAAAAACTGGTACATAGAGCAAGGGGTAATTTTTTTCTATGTGAAAATTGTGTATAACTTGAATTATGAAAATACTTTGGCCAACCAGTAATCCCTAAAACCACCCAGTACAGCCACACCAGGGCTGCCAAGACGGATCGGCATGTAGAGGCACTTTTTGTACAGTAGAAGGAGAGAACCCATTCCACAAGTTGTCCTAATTTTCACACATCCTTCATAGTACACGTTCTCACACACATACTGTATACAAACACAGTAATACTAATAAGTAAAAATTCATATGACTAAATAGTTCATAATTCTATACAGTCACAATTATAAAAACATCTATTTTGTTAGGGGTTCTGGATATTTTGAGAAACACTTTGTCACTCTTAAAATTCCACAACATTTAGGAAGATGATGTTCTTATTCCTCTCTGGTCTGTGTATGGTAGGTGCCCTCCCTATTTCCATGTCCTGCAATAGGAGAAAACTTATTTGTTGCTAACTGAATGCAAGTGGTGTCAAGATTATTTTCTTTCATTTTATTTGAAAGAGTTTAGAGAGTTACCCTGGTCTGAATAAGAATGGATCCCATAGGCTCATATTTTAATGCTTACGGGAGTGACACTAAGAAGTGTAGCCTTGTTGGAGGAAGTGTGTCTGGGAGTGGGCTTTGGGGTTTCAAGCGCCCAAGCCAGGCCCAGTGGCTCTCTTCCTACTGCCTGCTGATCCAAATGTAGAACTCAGCTACCTCTCCAGCACCATGTCTGCCTGCACGCCTCTGTGCTTCCTGCCATGATGATAACAAACTAAACTTCTAAACTTTACGTCAGCCCCAATTAAATGTTTTCCTTTATAAGA
The DNA here is from genome assembly GCA_001685095.1 of Ellobius talpinus. Classification (NCBI taxonomy): domain Eukaryota; kingdom Metazoa; phylum Chordata; class Mammalia; order Rodentia; family Cricetidae; genus Ellobius; species Ellobius talpinus. Next base: position 5,145 of record LOJH01077929.1, read on the forward strand.
GTTGCTGTGGTCATGCTGTCTCTCCACAGCAATAGATAGAACTTTGACTAAGAGAGTTATCTTCACCAGATTCTATTTTGATGTGAACCTATTTTATAGGAATTTAAATTGCTAACCAAGAAAGTACATTTATTTCTCTATATACTTGTGTTTTCTAAGAATATAATTGGAACTTACTTCAAATCTTGGTATCTTAAATTAGATCCTTTTTCTGGATTAACTCATTCCTAAAACTCCTTTCTCTGTTAGATTACCATTATGAAGCTTTTCAGTCTTAAAAAAGTGTCTGTATGTACTGTTTACCTGACTTCTGGTTCCTGTTAATGTGAACCCTTGTTTCCATTTTATCTCCTTACTCTCTTCTCTGTTAAGTCTGTATGCAGATGTTGCACAAATGATTCTCAGACATCTATACTTCTGGTTTCTCTCATATGTGGACAGTTACATAGGTATTAAATATTGTAACTCAAGTCATTAGCTGACAAATGACAAAACTTTTAACCATGATGCTGTAATATGTCCGAGTGTACGTATTCAAGGAATAATATTTTATAAGTTGAGAATCAACTTAAAACTTGTTACTGGTATTTCCCACTTTGATACATTATATTAAACTTACGATCTATTGTTGATGGTTGATCAGTTAGATAAGCTAAAGTAAGACAAATTAAGGTCTTAGTGTAAGAAATCACTAAATGCCTCATTTGCCTGATCAGTTGTTTCTCTTCTTAAAATGTTTCTTTTAAAAAATACTCTATATTGTAGATCAGTGAGGTGGCTCAGCAGGTAAGGGCACTTGCACCAAGTTTGATAACTTGAGTTTGATCCCCAGAACCTATCTATATGTGGAAGGAGAGAACTAGCTCTCTCTCAGCCTGTCCTTTGACCTCCACCTGAGCACAATGGCATGTACACATACCCTCTACACACGGAGTATTACAAATTGAACTGAGTGTGGTAGCCTACACCTATAATCCCAGTGCTTGTAAGATTGAGACAGAATTGCCGTAAGTTCAAGGTTAGCCTGAGTTTGTGAAACACCTATCTCAGAAAACCTCAAAACATAATAAAACGACTGTCTTAGTATTCTATTGCTGTAAAGAGACACCATGACCATGGCAACTCTTATATAGTAAACATTTAATGGGGCTTGCTTACAGTTTCAGATGTTTAGTCCACTGTCAACGTGGCAAGAAGCATAGGCACATAGGCAGACGTGGTGCTGAAGAAGACAAGCATTCTACATCCTGATAAGCAAGAAGCAGGAAGAAGAGAGAACCACTGGGTTTGACTTGGGCTTCTGAAACCTCAAAGCCCACCCCCCTCACTGACAAACTTTCTCTATCAAGGCCACATCTACTCTAACAAGGCTGCACCTCCTAATCCTTTCAAATAGTTCCACTCCTTAAACATTCAAATATATGAGCCTATGGGGGACATTTTTATTTAAACCACTACAACAGCCTTGCCTTGAACTTTCTCTATATTTGCAGGTATACAGGAAAAATTGTAAGATTATATCGGTTAGTTGGGCAAAGCATTTTGTAAAATCTAATGCCCATTTCTGGTTAAATGACTAAACACATTCAGAATGAGAGAAATTATCACATTTGATGAAGAGCAACCACAAACTTCGTACTTAGTGGTGAGAAACTGAAATCTTTCCCTAAGATTTGTAGGCAAGTTATCTATTCTTTCCCTAAGATTTGTAGGCAAGGATCCATTTTCACTGCTGTTAATTATACTGTTAGAAGTTCTAATCGATGCCAGAAGGTAAGGAAGGAAAGAAGAAAAGCAAGGAAAAGATAGCTTTGTCCATGTCAAGACAGTCTGTATGGGAAAATCCTAAAACACTCACTTTTAAGGCTTCTGGGGCTGAGAAAGTAAATGCATTGGCAGTAGAGTGCTTACCAGCATGTAATAAGCCCCATGTTTTATCCCAGCTCTACATAAACCAGTCGTGATGCCTACCAGTAATCCTAGCACTTTAGGGTAAGGATGTCACAGCCATCTTCAGCTACATAGCAAGTTTAAGGGTCAGCCTGTGAATATATGAGACCCTATCTGTAACTGGTCTTTGTACTGCCAGCTCATGAATAACTACACAGATTTTTTATTAAGTACAAAAGCTTGGTCTTAGCTTAGACTTGTCCCAACTATCTCTTGAAACAACCCATTTATATTAATCTATATTCTGCCATATGGCTAGTTACTTTTCTTTAGTACTGTGCATCTTTTTCCTTCCACATCTCCCTCGTGAATTTCCACCTCTCAGATCCTGCCCCAGAATTTTTTTCTCTCCCCAGAAGTCCCACTTATCCTCTCCTGCCTAGCTATTGGCCATTCAGCTCTTTATTAAACCAATCAGAAGGTACCTTAGGCCAGTGAGGTTAAACAGAGACACATCTTCACACAGTCTAATAAAAGATTATCCCAACACCTATCTCAAAAAAATAGGTATTAGAAGATCTAGACTGTAAATGAATTTGATAAGTGTAACGTTTAATTCATAAAAGTAAAAATCAATATAAATACTAACAACATGCAGAAACAGGATTAAAAAGAATACCATTTATAGGTACCCCAAAGAAATGAAAATACTTAAAATATGGGAGGTGGCAAGATGGCTTAGTGGTTAAGGCATTTATTGGCAAGTCTGATGACCTAAGTTTGATTTTCAGGATGCAGATGGTGGAAGGAGAGAAGCAACTCCTGTGCATTGTCCTCTGATCTCCACGCCTGTATTGGCAGACTGTAGTGATAGGGGAGCAGGCCTGTTTTTTGTCCCGCCCGGCTCCCACATGGCTAGCTTATACCCCAAAATAACAACACNTCTTTATTAACCAATGAAAGTAACACATAGACAGATGACCCTCTTCCATCAGCAGACACACAGACAGACACACACAAATACATAATAAAAACATGTAGAAGTTCTATATACTGCAAACTATGACATGCTAATGAAAGGAAGGAAGATTTATGTAAACAGAGTTAAGTATACTATATTCAGACTGGAAACCTCAACACAGGGAAGATTCCATCCCATATTGATCTATTGGTTTAATACATTATCTAGCAAGAATTTTTATAGACACTGGAAAGCTTATTTTAAAATGTACTCTAGGATAGCTAATACAGTCTTGGCAAAAAAAAAAAAAGAAACAAGGAATTGGTTTTCTCATTGTGGAAACTTATAGTATATAGTGAATAGTAACCAATACTTTACTACTATCAGGACAGTTCCACAGATCCATGGAACAGAGGTAAAACTCTGAAATGGACCCAAGTCCCCGGTAGATTTCTTGCTTGCTTATGTATGTATTTAATGGTTCTATAAATTGAACCTAGGTAGCACATGTTAAGCCTCTGCCACCAACCTATAGCCTTAGTCCCCAGCTAACAGTACAAACCATTTCAATGGAAGATGGATACCCTTCTCATCAAGGGGCACCAAACAACTGAACACCCATATAGCACCTCAGGTTGTTGGAGTGGTGGCTCAGTGGTTAAGAGCACCAGCTGCTCTTCTAGATGATCTTGAGTCTCAGCACCCACGTAGTACATCACAGCCATCTGTAACTCCAGCCCCAGAACATTAGATGCCCTCTTCTGGCCTCTGGGAATCAGGTACATGCATGGTATACAAGCATAATATGCAAGCAAAACATTTATATAAATAAATAATAATATTTTAAAAAACAACAAAATATACCTCAACCCAGACATACTATATGTAAAAATTCAGACTCAGATAATACATTTAAACACAAAAGTATAAATTTTGTAGAAAAAAATAAAGGAAATGTTCATAATCTGGTGGCCAGACATAGACTTATGAGTGGGTTACAAAATCATAATCCATAAAAAGACAAGCTGTGGGTGAGTCTCTGGCCTTTCCATCCACACCTCCCCAACCTAATAGATCTAGCCCATTTCCCACATCCAATATTGGCCACCCCACTTGTTCTTGAAGCACCTTCTAGGCTTCCACTCAAACATGCCCTACCTGCTACCACCCTCAAGTCCCTTCTGCACGAAATCCAACTTTTTTACCCTGCCAGAACTTCCCTTCCTTTTCTAGGGTCTAGCCAGGTGAGTTTCCCTGACCTCCACATATAGTACCTTGGTCTAGTCTAGCCTCACCTGCCTGTGCCATGCTGATCTCTAGGCTTCTTCCAGGACTCTTCCTAACTGTTCCCCATCCCATAGGTCCTTTCCATTTCACACCCAACCTTTCCACCCACACTCTAGGCATGGGCCAGGAAGCACATCCTGTACACCAGCCCAGTCCCCTTTGTCCATTTAACTTCATTCTACCCAAGCCATTTGCGACCTCAAGGCCCAACCTACCCATATATCCCTCGTCTGCTGTTATCCATGTTATACTCAGTACTAACAACAACAGAAACGTCCGCATGCTCATATCTCATTGCAAAAATACCAACCATATGACAGATCAAGCCAATGTCATCTCGCTGAAACTTAATAGACTCATAGAAATGTTTCCCAGTGAGAATTACTTAGGTGAGTCCAGAACACAGACTTCATTTAAAAGCACAATCATAAACTTTATCAGAAAATTCAAGGAGTCTAAGGAATATTCAAAGAAACAACTCAGTGAAATTAAGGTGAAAGAACTTAGGGAAAATAAAGGACTGATGCCCAAGAAAAGACAAATACAAGACTGGTTGAAACGGCAAAAACAATTCAGGATTGGAGAGTGGAATTTAATAAGAAGATAGAAATATTAAAGAGACTCAAGCTGAGATGGTAATGGAATTGAACAAGCTGGTGTGGTAATGGAATTGAATCAACTAGAAAACTCAAGGAAAGCCTTAAAAGTAAAATGAATCAAGAAAGAATACCAGTACTCATAGAAGATAGAATGTCAGGAATGGAAGATAAAGTAGAGGGTCTAGATCAAATAAGTAAGGATTTTGAAAAGAAATTTAAAATAACAAAGGAAATGTTGGGACATACAGGAAATGTGAGCCACCGTGGAAAGCATTAAATCTTTGAATTAGCGTCATAGATGAGGGAGAAGAATCAGTTCAAACTCAGTGACATAGAACAAAATTTCAACGAAATCATGGAAGAAAACTTCCCCAAATTAAGGAAAGACACATCCACACAGACAATGGACAAAATCAACAACAAAAATCACTATGGCATATCATAGTTAAAGCACTAAGTATGCAGCACAAAGGAAGTATATTGAAAGCTGAAACAGAAAAGCACACAAGTCATACATAAAGAAAAACACATCAGAATAACAACTGGTTTTCTCAGTGAAATCTTTGAAATTCAGAAGAGCCTTGATCAATGTATTTCAAGCCCTAAAAAACTGGCAAATTTCCTATCAGACTTTTTTTTAATATTTATTTATTATGTATACAATATTCTGTCTGCATGTATGCCNAGGACCTTTAGAAGAGCAGGCAATGCTCTTAACCACTGAGCCATCTCTCCAGCCTGCTCCTATCAGACTTGTATAGAATATCTCCAGTCAATGTTTCCTAAGCTATTGGAGCACTCCCAAAATCCTCAGAAGCCAGTATTACTCTAGTGCCCAAACCTTGTAAAGGCACAACAAGAAAACTATAGACCAATAGATCAACATAGACTCAAAAATGCTAAACTAAGCTTTTCCTATTCCATGCCATGGGCATTCCTAAGAAATTCATATCCAGCCCTCCACTACGCCATCCTTTTGTGTCAACCTCAAGTATCCTGAGGCATTCTTTATCTGGAAATCTCTGGCCACACTGGCCTAGGAATCAGGTAGACATTCTTCATTCTCCTTCCTTTCTCCACTCTCCAACTCCCAGTCTTATTTGCATCCATGTCGGACCTCTTGCAGGGTCCTATGCTCCCCTTTGCTCCTCTATTCTCTGGGGACTCTGTAGAACTTAGCAGCAGAGTCAACCTTCCTCCCTCACACTGTCCCTTTCTGTCAGCCACCAAGATCCAGAGGCTCTCTCTACCTGGGAACATGATGGTTATGCTGGCTTGTTGTGGGATATTTGTATACTGTGTGAATATATATTTTTGTGGTTGGTTTAATAAAGAGCTGAGTGACCAATAGCTGTAGGCAGGACTTACTGGGAGAAAAAGAACTCTGGGAAGAAAAAAGACGGAGTTGCTGGCCAGACAGGGAGAAGAAACAGGAGGTACAAGATGGAAGAGAGGTTAATGTCACATGGCAAAATGTAGATTAATATAAATGGGTTAATTTAAGTTATACGAGCTAGTTAAAGCAACCTTAAGCTAAGACCAAGATTTCATACTAATTCTCTGTGTGGTTGTTTGTGAGCTGGCCACCCATGCTGTACTGGCTTGTAGATCAGATAGGTGATGTGCACTATCCTTCCTGTTAATTGAAAATCATTTTTCAGTCTCATCCCCCAACTCTTAGTAGATGGCTTGCAAGAGTGATTCCTTCCTCTCTGACCCTACTCCTAGGGTACTCTACAAAACCTTGTAACATGAGGGGCTGCTTGTTGGGGGTTTCTGTCCTGCCCAGGTCCCCCACAGC
>LOJH01077976.1:0-12534 GCA_001685095.1 Ellobius talpinus
CCCTCCCTCCCTCCCTCCCTTCCTTCCTTCCTTCCTTTCTTCTTTCCTTTTTCTCCACATTCCACCAAACAGTGCTAGGAAAGAGCCCAGGTTCTCACTCTTCCTAGACAAGCACTGCACCACTGAGCTATATCCATGAATATACATATTAATCCCTGTCCGCATTTCAGTTTCCTCATTTGGAAGACACCTAACACCAAGTTTATGCCTTGCAACCTTGGCTTGTTCTGAACAGGCTATGCTTGTAGCTGATATTTGGGAATTCTTCTAGTGAAGCGTCAGGAATTAAGGGGTGACCCCAGCTCTCTTTCCTTCCCATGTTGCTTCTTGCCATTAATTCTGATTGTGCTGCCATTGTACCTCTTTCTACTCTCCCTTGGTCACTTCCTGATAGTTCCTCACAAGCTCCCAGTCACTGTCTTCTGAACCAAGAGAGAGAAGTTCCTGCAGAAATCCCTGCAATGACTTCATTTTATACATCCCATACACCCACACTTGGATTTCCAGTACTTTCTCAAATTAGTCCCAATCCATAGTTTCTGTCCTCTGTGCCACTCACTCGGGCTGTTCCCTCTGATCATCTATCCACTGTTTCCAGATGCTGTGTGGCTAACTCCCGGGCTCCTTTAATACCCCTCTTCCCTCAAGGGCCCCTGGAAAGGCTCCATTTGAGCACAGCTCTGCTGCCTAATGGAGATTTCCAGAACAAAGCTGACCTTGAGGAGCCACCGGGAGAATGAGAAGAGGTGGCCAGAGCCGACCCCTCTGCTTCAGCTGTCTTTATGAGCGATTGCAGCCCCTGCTGAGTGGGCTTCATGAAGCTGAGACTGATGGTTAAAAGCCCAAATCGAGCACTGTGATGACACCGCTGATGCCCCTTTCCATTTTCCACGCTGGCTGAACAGAGGCTCACTTCCCTCCACGCTGAAGACACTCTTAGAATGGATTTATTATTCTTCCTAATTTTTGTCTTTAATTAGAAGCAAACAGTGACTTCATTATGACTTGAGGGGGGAAAAAGGCCAAGAGCAGCACTCCTGGCCAGTGTTTTTAAGACTTAGGTAAGGTTTCTTAATCTTTTAAAGTGTCGCTAATTTTTGTCACCCTCTATAATAATCAACAATAAAAACCTTAAGACAAAGGTTTTATGAAAAAATCTGCATACAAGACGTGGGGACCAAGGGGAGGTCCTAATCTGACATGGAGGCCCCCAGCGTCCTTTCTGTGTGCTCATCGCTTTATTATAGCTTATGATACAGAGTTTTCTGAAGTCTCTCATACACAGACTCTAGGAGAGAAGGAAGCATACATGCATGGGTTGTTCTTTGTGGGATTCCCAGGGCCCAGGGCCCAGCTTGTGTATGTCCCTGGGAATACCCCCTTCCTTCCTTTCTCCTTTAATTTTTTTAAAATATGGCAGGAACAGCTAAACTCAGCACATTCCCCACCCTCCCCCATTGGGAATGACGTAGAATGCTTCATTTAGTCTACAATACATTACTTAATATCTCCCCAGTTGACCTCTCCTCCCCTTCTTCCTGTCCTTTCTCCTCGAGTCAGGCTCCCATGTCACCCAGGTTGGCTATGAACTTTTGATGTGAAAAGAACGATTTTAACTTCTGGTCCACCTGCCCTCGTCTCCCAAGTGTTGGGGTAATGGGCGTGCATCACTAGTGGAAACCATGCCCGGGGGAGTGTGTGTGTGTGTGTGTGTGTGTGTGTGTGTGTGTGTGCTTGTGTGCAGGCTCTCACGCAGCTCACACAGTAGCCTTACTTACTTACTGTGCACTTGCCCTTCTGATCTCCCTGTCTTTACCTTGAAGGTGCTAGGATCACAGTGTGCACCATCATGGCTAGCTTTATGTGCTGTTGGGGGCCCAGCTAGGCAGGAGCTCCACCAATGGAGCTGTGTCCCACACACCCCAGCTCCCAGCACTGAAATCTTACTATGTTCACCTGGGAAATCCCACCCCCCCACCTTCCCGGTGCTGAGGATTGAACCCAGCGCCTTGTGCATGCTAGTAAACTCCTTCACGAATCTACATCATCACTCCTTCGCCTTTTAATTTTACATTAAGGGGATGATTCTGAGGTAGTTTCTGTTTTCAGCTTTAATACTAGATACTGCACCTAAATTTTTACGAACTAATACAAGACTCATTTTTAAATAGGGGTGGTGGTGATGAAATTAATTTGTTTAAAGGCGAGATATTATGTTTATCTAATAATAATATATCAATAACAAACAAATATATTTATATGTATTAATAATATAATGAGATAAGTTCACATTATTTCTAAAGTAAGACCCTCAGGGTTATACTCCGTTTTTTGTTTTTCGTTTTTCTTTTTTTTTTTGAGACAAGGTTTCTCTGGGTAACAGCTCTGGCTGTCCTGGAACTCGCTCTGTTGACCAGGTTGGTCTTGAACTCACAGAGATTCACCTGTCTCTGCCTCCTGAGGGATCAAAGGTGTGCGCTGCCACCTATGGGCTGGTCAAACCTCGTTTTTAAAAACTATAATTTCAGCCTTTTTCTGCTTTCTGATGATGTGATGGGAACACAATAAGCTTTTTTCAAGTTCCTGCTGCCATGAATTCCCCAACACAAAGAACTGTGCCTCGGAACTCTTTCGTTTCTTCTCCCCAGGCATGGTTTGCAATTGGAGCCCGACCCAGACCTGGACGCAACTTGTAGTCATGTTTATTTACCTATAGTCGCCCTGCAAGGAGACTGCACGGTTTCAGAAACCCCAGCTGCTTTTTCACCAACAGCCACTGGAGGGCCTCAGACACCATTTTGAGTCTCTCCTGCCTCTTATGAACCACACTCTACAGGCGCCCTGCAAGCTGGGGCAGGATCCCTTCCCGGTTATCACCTTGGTTCGAAGCAGCCTCACAAAACTGGTTTCCAGCACTCCGGAAACATCGTCACCCAGACTAGGCAAGACCCTTACCTAGAAAATCTCCCTGCAAGTTTCCACGGCTAACCTGTGAGAGTCCAGTATTCCAGGTCAGACACTGGCTACACCCTTAAACAGGGAGGCAGTGCAATCACTCAGAAAAAGACCTTCCCGGGAAGACTTTGGTTACTGCTCAGTCCCCAGAGCTGTGGGGAGCTGTCAGTACAAGCACTTCAAAGTTCACCTCATGTGTTCACAGCCCCTGATATCTGGACCCCAGAGTCATCTGTGAGAGAAGATGGCATTGTTAATCCCACAGACTGAGAATAAGACCACTACCACAGTTTAAAGCCAAATTTGAAACAAGCTTTAATTAAATACTGGTCAGGTGGATGGGTTCTGGCCAGGTTCATTTCTGGTTTCCCTGAAAATAATGGCCCTGAGTCAAGTTTTGCCACAGTTTAAGTATTTTCCATCAGATCCAATCAGGTACAAGCATACAGACTGATGTATTTCCTATGTGATCAAGCACATCCTGCGCAGATGGTTCAAACAAACTTGTTTAGGGGAGTGAAAACACGTGACTTGTTATCTCCCTTAAACAACAGCCTCCAGCATTTCAGGAANTGGATGGGTTCTGGCCAGGTTCATTTCTGGTTTCCCTGAAAATAATGGCCCTGAGTCAAGTTTTGCCACAGTTTAAGTATTTTCCATCAGATCCAATCAGGTACAAGCATACAGACTGATGTATTTCCTATGTGATCAAGCACATCCTGCGCAGATGGTTCAAACAAACTTGTTTAGGGGAGTGAAAACACGTGACTTGTTATCTCCCTTAAACAACAGCCTCCAGCATTTCAGGAACTCTCTGTCCTTGGGCTAGGGGCGTGCAGATCAGAGGCATTTTTGTTTCAGGGATCTCTTAGGCACCGTCATTAAAACTTAAAATGTAACTTTGGCTCTCCCATCATGCCTCCAGATTAGAGGGAGAACAGTCTTCTAGGCTGAATCTAGGCCCTGGAACTCACAGCAGCCCAGAGCCTGGGCCTGTTCTGGTTAAGGGCACCCCTGAGAAACATGGGATGAAGGTCAAATGGAGATGAAGAAGGCATCTGTTCCCTCTCCTTAAGGAGAAAGAGAGAGAACCTGGCAAGAGCCAGTCCCTTGTGAAGATCTGACTGGATTTCACAGACATCAACAACTTCATCTCAACAACTGCGGACTGCCACTGAGATTTTTAAAGTCACTTTTCTGGCTCAGATGCGTTCTGGCTCAGATTCTCAGAAAGAATAAATTAGAACTAGCACAAGTAGGAAAAAAGACTTACCTAGATGCCAGAAGTTGTAAGGGAATTCATTCTAGATTTGCTTTGTAAGACACCTAGTATCACGGTTGAATTTAGTGTTATGATCTGTCAGTGTTTTTCTTGTGTTTTCTTATGTTTATAATGTTTGTAAATAAATGGCTGTCTCCCCCAATATATAATTTCAGTAATCACATATTATAATTACTGTAAATGTAATTGTTCCAGTCAAGCTCAATCTAGTGCTTATTTATGTTTTCATTTTGTCTCAAGATGGATTAGTTTTTAAACACTCCAAAGAATTACAATATATAAAAAAACCCAATTTTTTTTTGTCGCAAAAGCATCAAAAGGACAGAACATATATCTTAGTGAAGAAAATGGATTAACTCAGGCACCTTTGTCAGAGAATATTAGAGACTTTAAAGAGAGCTTTCAAAATAGAATAAAGTCTAATTTATTTTAAAGGTCATAGTAATACCGCCGTTCTTCAAAGAAATTTAGATTTATTTGTGTGTGTGTGTGTGGTGTGATGTGTGTACATGTGCATGTGTGTGCATGTGTGTATGTGTGTGCAATGTGTGTGTGCAATGTATGTGTATGTGTGTGTATGTGTTTTACTTAGGGTATCAGATCTCCTGGAGTTACAAAGAGTTGGAAACCACCATGTGGGGGCTGGGAACTAAACCCAGGTCCTCTGCAAGAACAGCCATTGCTCTTAACCATGAAGCCCACTGTCCACTTCACTATGATTGGTTTTAACTGCCATCTACACTCTATTTCTCTTAAGTTTATACTGTCAGCCCCATTGAAACATGCCTGTGATCTGTATTTGCCATGTGGAAATCTGGGTCTCTTAGGCTGACAATCGCCTACATAGTCACTGTTTCCCTTGGAAATAAACAAGGGTTAATTTTCTCAATCAGAAACAGGCTTTATTACAAGACACAATGACATAAGGTAAAAATGCAAAGAATTGTGCAGTTGTGGGGGTTAAGTTTTAAAGATTAGTAGTTTGGGCTGAATTATAAATAAATAAAACACTAAAATACTGAGTTCTTACCCGATGGAATGGATTCAGATGGACAGAGGCTCAGGTGGCTGGGCATTGCTGGGAGGCTGGAGGCAAAGATGCTCGTGACTGGCATGCGCCTGGATCACTCACTTATCCCCTCTTTTTTAAAAAATCTTTTTTTTACTATTATTTTTTTTCATTTATATTACATCCTGACTGCAGTTTTCCTTCCCTCCTTCCCTCCTGTCCCCCCCACACCTCCTCTTTATCTTGTGCTTCCTCAATTTTCTGTGTTGTCTGACATCTTATAGAACTGTTCATTGAGCTCATTACATAGGAAGTTTCCAAATTAGCCCCAGGACACTCATGACAACAAAAAATGTTGCTGTGTGTCCCATTAGTATCTATACCAACTTTATCCACACAGGATGAGGTTGTCCGGAGGCTAGAGGAGACTGGCGTTGCTTATTCGCTGTATCGAGTCTGAGGGCGATGTCTAGCGATGTTCAAGACTGAGGGCTGTGGTGTCCAGTGACGTTCAGAGGCGTGACAGGAAAACAGTCAAGGGGAGTGAGGGAGATGTTGGGACCCTGTCAGGAGAGCCTCTGTCCCCTCCTTCCCTGTATAGTGCATTGGACCTATATGGTGGTGCCTGGGTAGCATCTTATCACCTGGTGGGGTTCTCTTAATGGTTTTCTAATTTTTTCTTTCTTTCTTTTCTGTCCTGGGGTCAATCAAATCAAGCATTATGGAGCACCTGTTATTAGCTAAATATTGTTCTATGCAATTGGGATGCATCAGAGAATAATAAGGAGCCCTACCCTCAGGGACCATATGTACTGTCTCTCGTTTATTACTATCTCGCTTATGTACTATTCGTGACCTTTGGAAAGTGTGACCTTTGGAAAGTCGCTGAACCCCTGTGCACCTGTCATCAGCTGCCCAATGGGGTTGAGGTCAGGATTAGAGTGGACGCTGAGTCTGGTGTGCCACAGACGAGGAACAAGATTCCCACCCACCATCCAGGCAGCAGAAAGGGCTGGAAGTGGACTCAATTTATTTCTGTGGATGTATTTACTTAATTATTCATATGCACGTATGTATGTGCGCTATGTGCATGCCTAGTGTCGTCGAAGATGGTGCCAGAGAGGGCTTCGGAATCCCTGAGCTGGAGTTACAGATGGTTGCAAGTTACCATGTGGTTGCTGGGAACTGAACGTGGGTTCTCTGAAGGAGCAGCAAGTGCTCTTAAACACGGAGCCAATCCTTCAGACCTGGAAATGGGCTTTTAATAATAAAATCCAATGGGGAGAAGGAAGAGGGAGCAGAGTCGCACTGGCCCATGGGATGCAACACTGTTACTGCTGCTGTGGCTGCTTGGTGGCAGCCCTGTTGGACAGGTCCTTGGCCTCTTCTGCAGTTGTCAGTGTCCTTTCCCTTTTTTTCTTTCTCCTTGGCCTCTTCTGTTGTCTCAACAAGTATCCCTACCTTGTAGCTTTGCCAAGATGTACCCAAAATTCTTCATCGTCTTTATCACAATTTCTTTTGAAGTGGTCAAGACTAAATTCCTGGACAGCTCTGGAGATGCCAAAAAAGCTAGAGGAGACCAAGGCTTTCTGTGGGTTGCGGTCCAGCAGCTGTTTTCAGAGCTCACAGGGAACACATTGTTCCTTTATACCATCAACTGGTGTGGTTGATGTTCCAGGTGAAGGTGGTCATGTGACTCTGTGGTCCCACAGAAGAGTCCTCCATAATGTACACCATGTGAGCAACACAGGCAGGAACAGTTTCTCTGCCCAAAGTGCCACCCTGTTTGTCTTGCTCAAGAATCTGGGACAGAAGATTCCAGTTAGGGGTCAACTCGCGGTGCACTGTGTGTTCAGTTGAGCTCTGTTTGCTATCGGGATTCAGGCGCCATTGCCACATGGCAGTGAACACGTAGCAACAGCATAGCATCAGGGTGCAGAGCCGGGGGGAACAGGGTTTGCTGACTGTCTGCCAGGCTCGCACCACAGCCTCAGCTGGTCTAGGCACAAGTTGCCGCCCTGGCCATAGGGACTACAGGACTGTGAATTTTCTTAACCGTATATTATCTATTCTGTAGCATAGGTAGTTATTTAGCTATAACACTTAGAGAAAAGCGGAACTTGTCAGCGTCCAGTCCCTCTTCTGCGGGTGTGATATGATATCATGACTTTCCAAGGCGGATCACAGAAGAATTTAATTTGGCTTACAGTCCCAGAAGAGTCCATCATGGTGGATGGAGGTGGCAGCAAGTGGCAGACGCAGGGGGGGCAAGCAGAGAGGTCATGTCCTCAACCACAAACAGGGAGCAGAGGAAGAGAGAACTGAAAGTGGGGAGGGTTATCAACTCTGGAAGCCCATTTCCAGTGCTGCTCCCTCTCAGACAGCACCCCCACCCGGGAACCGAGTGTTGCAGTGTCTGAGCCTATGGGGGACATTTCTCATTCAAATCACCACAGTCAGAATAAAAATGTAGTTGCTGGGTCAACCCTAATTGAAAATTGTTAATGGAGCCCAGAGGTTATGAAGGAAGGTTTGCTATGCGTGGGCATTTACTGGAAAAAGTCTTCCAGAGCCACACACACTTGTGCCAAGGACCCCACAACCTCACACAAAAAGTACTACAAGACATAGACTCAGCAACCTCAATCTCATATTGAAGTTACTTTTAGCATTAGTTACCTGTTAAAGGTCACTGTTTCAAAATATCTGATCTGATCCTCTTCATTGTGGTCTTGTCTTTTAAATTCCCCCTTGCTTTGACCTGTTTGGGCATACCCATAGTTTACTATGGAACATGTATATTCACATTGTACTTGTCTGTTTTCACATATAAACATCAGTGTCCCCATGTGTGTGTGTGCATGTGTGTATATGTGTGTGTATATGTGTGTGTATGTGTGCATGTGTGTGTGCATGTGCACATGTCTCTGGATGTGAGAGGATAACCTCAGGTGTTGTTCCTCAGGGATTGGCCCACATTTATTTTTTATTTTTGACACAGGATCTCTTACTGCCCCAGAGTTTGCCAAGTAGGCTAGACTGTCTTCACAGCAGCTCCAGGCACCCTGTCTCCATCTTTCCAGAGCTGGGTTACAAATGTTCATCATTATGCGTGAGTTCTGAGTTCTGGGTCTAGAACCCAGGTCCTCATGCTGGCAAGGCAAACACTCTAAACACTTCACCAGGTGAGCCATCCCCCAGCTCCACTGTCACCACTCATTACAATCTGTCCCTGATTGTTTCTCATTTAGATCAGGACTCATGTTCTGTTTGAAGTGATCAGTATTTTATTTGTGGCCTGTGTGATTTATGATTAGATATCGTAGAAGTCATTGACTTGTGATTAAAATGAATAGCAGTTGTCTGGGAACTGGAGAAGAGTTCCTTAGCAAGGATTCCAGTATTAAACCCCCAAATCTAAAAATAGAAAAGAGGCAATCCTCAGGATATGAGTGAGGCCTAACGTCTTCGTTGAGTTACATATGAAGCATGTATTCCTCGCCTCACATAGGCATTGTTGAAGAGATGTCAAGCATTGTTACTTTCAGGTGCCAAGTTCCTTTTGTGTGCATGTGTGTGTGTGTTTGAGGTAGGATAGCACTCTGTAGCTCAGTTTGGTGTCAAACTCATGGCAGTCCTCCTGTTCCAGCCTCTGGAATGCTGGGATTATGTATGTGAGCTGCCACATCTGTCTTGGTTACATTTAGAAATTCTCTTTCAGATATACAATTATAGCTTCAAATGATTTTCAAATAATTAAACAATTTAAAGCAGTATTTTTAATTGAAAATAGATTTTTTCATACAATATATTATATTACGTTTTCCCTTTCCCCAGTTCCTCTCACATCTTGGAGAGATGGCTCAGGGATTAAGAACCCTGGCTGCTCTTCCAAGAATTTATGTTAATTCCCAGCACCCACAGGTACTCAATCATCTCTAACTACAGTCCCTGTGTGCTGTAGGAAATCCTTCAGCCAGTAGCCTTAAAGTTACCTGCCCACTTGGGCATGGCCTCTTATACTATAAATGCCGATGTAAAGTGCACGCTTCCTCTGTCTTCCAGTTGCTGGATTCAGTTGCTATTCCCTGTTCAAGTAAAGGACTGTGATCTGTGAATCTACCCCTAAATAAACAACCCTCTATTATACTCAATTCTGGGCTAGTGTGGGATTTCTTTTTAGCATCTGCCTTCACCTGTGACTCCATGGCCATCTTCTGGTCTCTGTGGGTACTGCATGAACAAGGTGCATAGTCATACATGCAGGTAAAACACCCATACACATAAAAAGTAAACATTTAAAATATTGATATTTATTTTATAAGAGGAAAGAATTAAAAATAAATCCCAAATGCTTATATCTATTTTTTTTTGTCAAAGCTAGGTTGATCATCAATTACAGTGGGCATTTGGGATTATTTGTTAAATTTCTCGTTGGGTAATCTGAGTGGGCTCCATTGTTTAGCGTAACAAAGGATTTTATTACTTTATTTTATTTAAATTTGTGCTACTGGGTATCAAACCCAGAGCCCTATGCATGTTTCTCAAGTGCTTTGCTATGGAACTAACCAAGCCTTCAGTGAACCATTCTAGAAGATAATTTCCCCTTCATTTTTAAGCTAACTTCTTTAGTTAGCATTCCAAATAACAGGCTCTCTGAGTGCATTTTCAAGAGCATTAACAACTGTATTTTGTAGGAACTCTAAATCTTGCATTATGAGTGGTTGACTTTCTTTTCCCTAGGCCCCTGGGGTCATGGGAAGCATATGCTGTCTTCTGAGTAGAAACACAGTTATTCTTCTCTTGATGTATACAGATTTGTCCAGAAGGTGCTGGCATTTGTTATATAACCAGAATGTTGAAAGGATAAACCCATGGACATAGACACAGAATTGAAAGCAACATTTCTGAAATTCATTGATCTCAGCTTGTCAGTCTCATTTGAGACGACAAAAAGATACTCCAAGGAGAAAGGAGATTCAGACTAAGGACTGAATCTGAGGGCGGCACTGGGCAGGGAAGCCTCAACTTGGCATCATTATATTATCCTCAATATCAGTTGCACACAGATGGGAACACCCACTAGATACCTACGCCAACACACTTATGAGCTCATCTGAATTAATCTTTGTAAGAGCCTATGAGCCATGATTATGTAGTCGCTATGACAAACCATCCTTGGGAGGACATATGACTTTATAACAATTAGAAAAGGCAGTTGGAACATCCCTTATCCTACAAGATCATAAAGAAGCCTCAATTCACTCTGCTGTGGTTGAAACTCTGAAACAGAGGATGAATTCTTCATCATGCATTATCATGACTTAAACAGCTCAAAATTAAAGTCAGCAACACAATATTGATTACTCAAAACAAACAAACAAACAAACAAACAAAAAACAGCAGACAGGCCCCATGCTGCTGTAAAACAGGTTATGATAGTGCCAAGCCTGTGCTTAGGGAGAGGGCCCTTGGCAGACTAAGGTAGGAAGCCTGTGAAGTGGGGGACTGAGCTCCTTTGCCCCTAAAATAAAGCCTGTGGATTCAGGGGAGTCAATTAAGTATCTTTTAGTTTAAAACACACTGAAGCTATGTGTGAAAATGGAGGGTGTCTTCATTTTCTTAGACAGTGTCTTTGAGCATTTTCTTCCCCCACTAGTACTGTGGGACAATGGTCTTGTACCCTGTAAAGATTTATCACTTGTATTGGTTTAAAAAAATGCTGATTGGCTAGTAGCCAGGCAGGAAATACAGGTGGGGCAACCAGAACAGAAGAATTCTGGGAAGAGGAAAGGCTCAGTCTGCAGTCGTCATCCAGACACAGAGGAAGCAAGATGAAAATGCCTCACTGATAAAAGGTACCAAGTCNCTGTGGGACAATGGTCTTGTACCCTGTAAAGATTTATCACTTGTATTGGTTTAAAAAAATGCTGATTGGCTAGTAGCCAGGCAGGAAATACAGGTGGGGCAACCAGAACAGAAGAATTCTGGGAAGAGGAAAGGCTCAGTCTGCAGTCGTCATCCAGACACAGAGGAAGCAAGATGAAAATGCCTCACTGATAAAAGGTACCAAGTCACATGGCTAACACAGACAAGAATTATGGGTTAATTTAATATGTAAGAGTTAGTTAATAAGAATCCTGAGCTAATAGGCTAACCAGTTTGTAATTAATGTAGGCCTCTGTGTGTTTCTTTAGGGCTGAACAGCTGCAGGACCAGGTGGGGCAGAAACCTCTGTCAACACACTAGACTTCTTGTTTTTTCCTACCTGGACCATCCACACTGAAAGGCTTCACCTGGGTCTGCTACTTTCCTAGGTGTGGGTGCTGGAGTTCTGACCTTAGCAGGGAATCTGATCAGCAGCAGAACTGCTTCACGTGATTGTTTTAAAGTTTTAAATGCTCTGAAATATATCTGCATCCCAATACATCCACAGTATTTACAGAATGATACTTAAAATTATCTATACTTGCTCCTCTTCTTTCCTTTAGCAATTTCAGCATTAATGTTAGACAGCAAGCTTGACTCTTACTGTCCCAGGGAAGGAAGGACACAACAGATCACAGAAAGAAGGATAGAGTTCATTGTGCTCTAAATAGTTTTTTTTGGTTTTAATTTATCTCTAAGTAATCAGTTATCTTTTTGTATGTGTGTGGGTGCCCACGTGCCACAGCATGTAGATCTGAAGCCAGCTTTCAGCAGTTGCTTCTCAATCTTATTGGGTCCAGGAAGCAACTCAGGACCTCAGGCTTGGCATCAAGCATTTTTACTCACTGAGCCATTGTCCTGGCCCCATGTGTTTCACATCAGAAAACAACAGGGCTGGGGAGGTCCTTCAGTTTTTACAGTGCTTGTCTATCATGCATGAAGTCTTGGGTTCAATTCTCAGAATATGTGGCAGCAAACACCCTTATAATTCCAACACTAAAGAGGTAGAGGCAAGAGGATCAGAAGCTCAAGGTCATCCTCAGCAACATAACAAGTCAGAAGCCAGTTTTAAAAAGACACCCAGTCTTTTTTTTTTTAAGAAAAAAAAACAACGAAGGAGGACGAGAATGAGGAGGAAAAAGGGAAAGAGAACGAAATCAAAATAAAGCAAAACAACAACAAAATAAAAGAAACAGCCAGAAGTCTAGAGGCAAGAGAGAAACTGTTGATTTAATGTCACGTACTTGATTCTGCTTTTGGCAATGGCACAAACTCCTATCAGAGAACTCTATTTTATTTTATTTTTAAAATTTATTTATTTAACATTTCCACCTCCTCCCATCCTTCCTTTTCCCTTCCC
>LOJH01077980.1:0-13755 GCA_001685095.1 Ellobius talpinus
TTTATTAACCAATGAAAGTAACACATAGACAGATGACCCACCTACATCAGTTAGGTATGAGCCACCTTGTCTGACTGTTCAAACTGTATTTCTAAATATATCACACATCAATGAAATCAACCGGTATGCCGAGTGACAATGTAGGTCAGTAGCAGAGTTCCTACCATGTACGAAGTTCCAGGTACAAAGTCCCCAGCAGCACGGACAAAATGAACTAGTAGGAATGGATTAAAATTGCGACAAAACACTTTATCTAACAATTTAACTGGGGCTATTGCAAGACTGCATTAAAAACAGGAAAAGTCAAGAGGCTGGAGAGATGGTTCAGCAATTACAAGTACTTGATGCTCTTCCAAGGAACCGAGTTCTCTTTCCAGTACCCACATGATGGCATACAACACTGTATGCACATGTTACATGTGAATACATACAGGCAAAACACCAACACACATAAAGGCAAAATTAAAAGTCAGTAAGGTTCAATATAAGAGGCTGGGAAGAAATACATTTGGAAAGTATAATAGATGCCACAGGATAACAGGATTATAGAAAAGTAAAAGGTACAGACCAGTGAGAGAATCTGTCTCAAAAACAAAAAAGGAAAGAAAAGTTAAGGTGAATAGCACCCTAGGAATGATACCTGAGGTTGTCCTATGGGTTCCATGTACAAGCACACCTGCAATACACATGAACCCCTGCAATTAATATGCACAAACACATTTACATACACTTACAAAAGAAAGAAAAGAATCACTTTTATCACTTCAATTTTTTATGTTATGTAAGTCAAATCCAGACCCACCACAAATAAAGAAACTAGGAACCAAATATATTATAAACCTATGTATAAAAGTCACCAATAAACTATTAGCAATAGTTTAGCCTAAAAGTTAATTAACAACATCCCATAATCAAGCCACTTTTCTCTTAGGAATTTGTGAATGGTTCAAAAGCAGAGAATGTGTTAGGTGAGCCTGTGGAGGCAACCTCCATGATGCCCCTCAGTGGCGAGTGACTGCAGCGCTGGGATTTGCTCTGTGGCAACAGGCGACAAGTACTAATGCCTAACAATGTTGACAAAGACGAACTGTCATCTCCAAGGGAAAGCCCCCATGAGTCGACCTCGTCTTTCCATAAATTTGTAGCAATAGTTCCTCCATGATAACTCGGTAGTTGCTATCCAGGGGTAGCATCTGCTCTTCTAGAGAGAAGACTAGGATTTCTCAACTCTGTCCTGCATGGGATCTGTTTCAGATGTGTTCACAGTCAAGAGTGGATCTTTGTGAAATATGTTTCTCTATATTTAATGGCTTTTCCCAGCACAGCTGCACCTCTTTGGAGGAGACCTGCATACCCTTCCTTTTTCCTGAGTGGCATATTTTTAGCCTGAAGACTTATGAAGCCACCTGAGTCCACACATCCCCTGCCATATCCCCTACTTATTCTTGCCAATTAAGCTGGTGTTTCTATCAGAACTGGTTCTAAATCCTGGGTGATGTGTAGACAATTACTTATGAATACCCTAAAAGCCTAACACATGCTAATAAAAAAAATCTCAGTATTCCAGGTGCCAAAGATGATTTTTCTGATAGGGCAAAGAGTACCTAAAAGAACCAACGGAAATGATGATATTATCACAGATGGAAGTGAGATGTATACTTATCCTTTATGAGATCCCATGACCTACACTCCTGATACCTGCTATCACACATCACCATTCTGTACCACCCTCTGTCTCTGTTCTGACCAAATAAAGAGACTGCTTTTTTGAATACGTTAGCACACTCCCACCGCAGGACTCTCCCATTTGTGTTGTCTTCTAATTCAAATGTCCCCAGACATGTGCATGGCTAGTATTTTGTGTTTTCCACCTATGTTAAACATCCGCCTATTTTTGAAGCCCTCCTTCGCTACTGGGTAAACTCAGCAACCTCACTTCCAATCCCTCTCTGTGTATCTTTTCCCTTTCATTTTTCTGAAGATTCTTGGCTCTGTTTGTCACTCTCTGTCACGATATACATTTGTGTTGTAGTGTTTAAAACCCACGAGAATGTGAGTTCCAGAAGGGTGAGGACTTGGACTTTGTCACGATTCTATCTCAGCCCCCAGAACAGGGCCTGCCATATGGGAAGGACTAAATAAATAGCCGTGGAAGATAAACACAAGTGGTTAAGGCCAAGAGACACGGGAGATGCTTATACCTGACTCCGTCTCTGTCATGTGAAACAAGAGTAATTTATTGGCAGAAAGTGTAGCCATACCCCCTTGGTCTCACGGCATCACAAAAGCACCATCCATTCCCAGGCAACATCAACAGAACTGAAACCCAGAAAACCACTGAGCTGAGGATGATGGACTGTTCCCAGGTGCTCAATGCTCATGTCCCCTTTGCAACTTGATAATTTATTTGCCCTTCCTTTGTTATTCTTGCAAGCACACAAGTTCTCAGGGAAGATGTATTGTAACACAGCATTCCAGTTTTGAACATCCTTTCCATTACCTTGACGGTGCTGGGAGAAAGACAACAGTTGCTGGATTTTGGTCACAGAACACTGGTTGGTCACAGAACACTGGAGAGTTCTGCTGACTTGGAGTTGAAGTACTGAGATAGTCAATCACAACCCACTGAATTAAGGAGCCATTAGGGGATTCAAACCAGGAATGTGGAAAGAAAGATGCTTGAGATTTTCCCAAGGATGCTGGGCTCCAGTAATGTGGACCATAAAACTTTTTACAGCAAAATCTAAGAGTTTATTTCCTCAACTCTTGTCAATGCTGAGACTTTGTAGAGAACATTGTCTAGTTTTTAAAAAGGGAAACCAGTGTCTCATATGTTAGAATTACATTATCAGTTATAGTTATGAGTTTAATCTATTGCTTTTATTTATTGGCTTCCCATACATGCTTACTAATTGTTCTTTCTTTTATAAATTTCTGCTTTTCTCTTGTGCTGATGTACCTATTGTATTCCTCTTTTTATTCTTGAATCGTTGTGGCTTTTCCTGTGTGTAAGGATTCGTATGTCGTAGATGGTCATGTGCCTTCTACTTTGGCTTCTGATTGGTTTTTGATACTTTGAAGAATGGACACTAAATAATCTCCTTTGACTTGTATATCAATATATGAAGGTTTACATTCTGATGTGCTTGTCTGTCTGTCTATCTATGCCCCTATAATGGCGGTGAGGGTTAAGGTGTGTATGTGCTTGATACAGTTTTATCAAAGTTGAGAGCTTTGACTTAGATACCAAGAGGAGTGGAAAATCAACAGCAGAATTAGGTACAGAGGGAAGTTTTAGAACCCCCCTACTACAGACCACATGAAATGGCTGTTTAGAGTATCCACTTGAATTTTTGTTCTTTGGGATGATCAGAGCCTCCTCTTCTGACTTCAGGTGTTATCAGATCTTCTGGGAAAAGGAGTGTGAGGCAAGATGTCTCACCACTGTGGGTTTCAGTCAGGTCACATGACTGCCTCATTTGTGCATCTTGCCTCACAACTGTTTCCTGACCACAGAGAACAGCGGTAGAAGTTCCTGTGCTTACATTTTGCGGGTGACCTATTGTGCTCGCATTTTGACAGCTGGCATTTGTTCTGGCTTTCCTTTCTTTGAATCGTTGTTTTGTAGGACTTGATGTTCTGTAGGGTCTCTGAAATAGGCCACTGTATCACTGTTGTGAGCTTAGCAGGAGTCCTGAACACCTAAAATCCTCTTCTGGCTTCAAGGCTTGAGTTATGGCTGCTCAACTGCCTTCTGATAGTCAGGGAATTGTGACCCAGATGCTCTCCACTCTGCAGCTGTTTCCCCTCCAGGGTCAGCTCCAAGCAGGGTGTGGCCCTTTCTTTATTGCTCTAAGTGGCCTTACTCAGGTTCTTCTTTTCCCTGCCCAGTTTAGGAATTTAGGAATTTTGTCTTCTTTGATGAAAAGGGAAACATGGAGACAGGTCATTAAGTGAACTCTGTTCACTAGAACTTTAAAAGAATTGAAATTGTGGTCAGGAGATGGTCAACTATTAGAAAGACATTTTTCTCATTCTTCCTCCTCTGAAATCTACCCCCAAACATTTCTCATTTAGATGAAGTTAAAATGTGTTGATACAACTAATAATATGACTAATTATTAATACTAAGATGAACATACTAATATGTGCACAAAGACTAGATTAAATCATTTGGCTTTATACAAGTAGCTAATAGCAACATTGTGTCTAGCCTGGACTCTCAACACACACTGTGTTGCCTGTCTGACACACATCTCCGTGGACTTGAATATTCCAGAAACATCTGCTCGCAGTCCTGAAAGGCATGCCCTATAGCCATTTAATTAGATGGCCAATCCCAAGAAAGACAGGATGCATCATTGCGGAGAGTGACATATAATGTGTCTGATCAGTGGAGAGGTAGCAGAGAAGATGGCACCATTATACCCCAGATCTTTTGCCCCAGACTGAGTCTTGCAAAAACAGTGCCAGCAATGTGGGGGCCAAAGACAGGGCACCAGGAGCTAGAACACAGCAAAGATTTCTTTGTAGTGAGCTACAGCATTTTTCTAAGCCTAGTACCCTCAAGAGGGGTGTGCCCCTAAAAGAAAGGAAACAACAGACCAGATGAGGGTGCAATCATAGCTGAAGCTGTGACCTGACTATCCCATCTCATTTCACCTTAAATTTAAAAAGCACACAGAGATTTGATTGATATACAGAATGCTGTACATATTTAATGGCTAAAAGTTGATGAGTTTTCCCATTAAAATCAAAATGCCAGATGTGAGACAAAGTCGTGAATTTGAAAATTAATTGCCTAAGGGCTTGGGGATGTGGCTCAGTGGGAGTATTCTTGCCTGACTTGCCTTGTGCATTCAAGGACCTACATCATCTCCAGCACATTAAAAATATTAAAGGTGCACCAGTTGTCTAATTTCAAATTCTTCAGGAAACCTATCTCTGTGTTATTATTTTAGTTTATCTTCTCTCACAGGAAAGATACATAGTTAAAAAAAATATTCAAGGGATGTTTTAGAATCAGCTTTCTCCATCTTCTCCAAGCTGTCTCTCCTCTCAATTTCAGGTTCTCCATGACCAATTCTTAAATTCTGTGAGCTGCTCAACGCACACACGAGAGCTGTTTTTCCCTCTGCAAAGACAAGAAAGGTAATGGAAGAGTTGAGGGAGGGCATTCACAGGCAGGGTCCTTGTATGTGTGCTTGGCACTGACCGAGGTTCAGGTAAGAAACTGGATTATCTCACCCAAGGGAGATTGCCTAAGAGCTGTGCAGACACAGAAGCTGCCCTGACCACTTCTGTCACAGCAGACAAGCACCCAGGGAATGAAGACACTGGAGTGTGATCACCTTTCTGCATTTGGGAACCTTACCTACACTGCCCAAGGGAATAAACAATGCATTCACTTCACTGTTCTGATAAGGTTTCTTTGGGATGTGCTCCATGGCCAAAGTCATGTAGTCGGGGGAGGGGGGTGGTAGATGTTGGCTTTCTGGTGAGGGATGAAGTGGGATGGACGAAAAGGGGTATCTGTATACATCAGTGAAGATTCATAAAATGCTATGAATGATTGTTTTGTTGGAAGGCCATTCCCAGCCTGAGTAAGAGACAGGATAGAATGGGAAGAACATACCATCTGCCTCACATTCATCCTGGGGGCCTCAGTGTATGCATGCTATATCAGAACCTTTTGAGGTGAGGATGCAGGACTGTCTCAGTGGTACTCAATCCCTGAGCCTCACAATAGGTGTTAGGCCTTGAATTATGTTTTTATCCCCCAATTTCATATGTTGAGGTTCTAAATCCTGTGTGAGTTTACAGATATAAATAATTAAGCTAAAGAAAGGTCGTGCTGAATTAAGGTGGGTCCTAATCCAATCTGACCAATAGCCTTATAAACACGGCAAACTTGGATGTTGACCCCACACAGGAAGAATGGCATGTGAAATGGAGGTTAGGCTACCACAAGACAGAAAACTCAAAGGCAGCATGAGGCCTGGTAGAGGCCCTTCCTTTGTTCCTTTAGAGGGTATGGCCCAGTCTACACCCTTAGCCATTTAGACTTCGAAATATTGATTCAAAACCTTTTTTTGTTGTTAAAGCCACGTTGTTAGTAGTACTTTGGTATAGCAGCCCTAGTAAAATAATGCAAATGCTCTTGGATAGAGAATGATGAACGTTTGTTTGAAAGAGGGTATAACAGGTCATCTGGCCTCTTACTGTATGTAAGATTTTGTTGAATAAACTCTGTGTGAAACGGAAAAAGGTATCACTGTAGAGAGCGGGTTTGACATTACTAGAGTCATCTGGGTTATAACAGTCATTTAGCTTATCTGGTGTCCCAGGTCTACACCTGAAACCCTAACAGTGTATAAAATAATCTACACTGTTAGGACAGTCAGACAAACCCTTTGCTCAGGGTTCTGATGCCCGGATAATCTGCTAAGTGACTCCAGATGTGTTGATAGTTTGGGGAAACACCTGGTATATGGCCCAACTTGACTTAGCTTATCTTATAAATACCTGCTCCTTCCCTGGGACCCTGGGATCCTCCTATGTGGATTCCCAACATACCTCAACCAAATATCTTTCTTTTTATTTTAATTTATTTCACATCCTGACCACAGCTTCCAGTCCCTCCTCCACCCCCCCGCATCCCCCCATCTTGCCTTCCTCTGTATTCATTCATAAAAGGGCAGCCCTTCCATGGACATCAGTAAAGCAGGCATATCAAGCTGCCTTAAGCCCAAGCACCTCCCCCTGTATTCAGGCTGGGCAAGGTAATTCAGCATGAGGAGTATGTTCCCAAGAGCTAGCCAGAGCATTAGGGACAGCCCCTGCTCACATTGTTAGGAGTTCCACAAGTAGACTGAGTTACACAACTGTCGTATACGCAGAAAGCCTACGTCAGTTCCATGCAGGGTCCCTGGTTGTTGGTTCAGACTCTTCGAGTTCCCATGAGCCAGGCAAGCCGTTTCAGTGAGTTTCCCTCAGATGTCCCTGACCCTCCTGATCCCTACAAGGAATTGCTGGAGTTACCACCTTCCCTGATCTCAAGATCCACTTCAGAGCTAAAGTAATAAAAACACCATGATATTGGCATAAGAAAGACACACTGATCAATGCAATTGGATTGAAGACCCAGACAAAAATCCACACACCTACGGACACTTGATTTTTGACAAAGAATCCAAAATTATGCAATGGAGAAAAGAAACACATGGTGATGGCATAGCCAGATGGAGGCATGCAGAAAATGCAAATAGATCCATATCTATCACCCTGCTGAAAACTCAAGTCCACGTGGATCAAAGACCTCAACATAAATCCAGTTACACTGAACCTGATAGAAGAGAACGTGGGAAGTAGCCTTGAATGCATTGCACAAGAGACAACTTCCTGAGTAGAATACCAGTATCACAGACACCAAGACTGACGATGAATAAATGGGACCTCCTGAAACTGAAAAGCCTCTAAATGACAAAAGACAGTCAATAGGACAAAACAGCAGTCTACAGAATAGATAAAGATCTTCACCAACCCCACATCAGACAGAAGGCTGATCTCCAAAAATATATAAAGAACTCAAGAAACTAGATATCAATACACCAAATAATCCAATTAAAAATGGGGTACTGACCTATACAGAAATTAAAGAAATGTTCATCTTCCTTAGCCATCAGGGAAATGCAAATCAAAATGTCTCTGAAATTCCATCTTACAACTGTCAGAATGACTAAGACCAAAAACACAAATGACAGCTTATGCTGGAGAGGATGTGGAGCAAGGCAACACTCCTCCACTGCTGGTGGGAGTGCTAACTTGTACAGCCACCTTGGAAATCAAAATGATGGTTTCTCAGAAAATAGGAATCAACCCAGCAAGTTTCTTAGTCAACTGCATTCTGTGAGTCCCAGGTCTGCTCATATCTTCTCTTGTCTTAGGACCATCTGCCTTTGGACCCTGTTCTCATATAGCTAATTTTTACTAAAACATTTATTTCATTTCTTTTTTATTTGTTTTTTTTCTTTTTGAAACAGGGTCTCTCTATGTAACCCTGGTTGTTTTGGAACTTACTCCATAAATCAAACTGGCCTCAAACTCACAGAGATCCCCCTGCCTCTGCCTTCTGAATACTGGGATTAAAGGTGTGTGCTACCACCTCCAGGCCTTTTTTTATTTTAAAAGTCAAATGTATTCCTACCCAACAATTGAGCCAAGAA
Organism: Ellobius talpinus; assembly: GCA_001685095.1. NCBI lineage: Eukaryota > Metazoa > Chordata > Mammalia > Rodentia > Cricetidae > Ellobius > Ellobius talpinus. Next base: position 8,226 of record LOJH01077980.1, read on the forward strand.
GAGTCAACTCTGGGGTGGGAAGCATGCTCCTCGTAGGTCCTACTGTGCTGGTGGTTCTTGAGCTGATTCTTGTAGCTCTTGGAGTCTCTCACCCCAAATGACTGTCGCTTTTTTAAGCCCGAGGAATAAAATATGTCTCCTGTGCTCCCAAAGTTTTTTTCTCCATCCTTCTCTCTCCAAGATATTTACTTCTTACCTCAGCCCTATTAGAGATACCTCAACTACAGTAGCCTTTCCAAAACCAAACTGGCAAGTCATGCTTCTCCCTTGGCAGCACAAACCCCTTGGCAGCCAATGAATAGGACAGCAAACTTGAGTGTGAGTGAGATGTGAATTAGCCTTGACAGTAGGTGGTATCATTGTCCTAAGTGATTCTTTCATCATCATCATCTTCATAATCACCATCATCACCATCACCATCATCATCATCATCACCATCACTATCACCACCATCACCATTACCATCATCATCATCACCATTATCATCACCATCATCATCACCATCATCATCATCATCACCATCATCACCATCACTATCACCATCACCACCATAACCATTACCATCATCATCATCATCATTATCATCACCATCATCATCATCACCATCATCACCATCACTATCACCATCACCACCATCACCATTACCATCATCATCATCACCATCATCATCACCATCATCATCACCATCATCATCACCATCATCATCACCATCATCATCACCATCATCATCATCATCATCATCACCATCATCACCATCACTATCACCATCACCACCATAACNTCATCATCACCATCATCATCATCACCATCATCATCATCACCATCACCACCATCACTATTACCATCATCATCACCATTATCATCACCATCATCATCATCATCACCATCATCACCATCACCATCACCACCATCATCATCATACCACCATTATCATCACCATCATCATCATCATCACCATCATCATCACCATCATCATTATCACCACCATCACCATCACGATCATCATCACCATCATCTCCATCATCATCACCATCATCATCATCACCATCATCATCACCACCATCATCACTATCATCATCACCATCATCATCATTCCTTGACCCTAGTGAAGTTGAACACAGCCTTGTGAAACTTACTTTGGCCAGCAGGATATGAGCAGATATCCCATGATACCTTGGCCCACAGAAATAAGAACTACAGGGTTTCCACCTACTCCCCTTGCACATTTGCCTGTGCCACAGAAGAGTGTGTTTCAGAGAGAGCCTACTGCTTCAGCCTACATTTGAGACTAGGGAGGGTAAGTGGAACTGACTCACAGACACCGGGCAATAGTACAGAGCTACAATCTAAAGTCACACTGCAAGAGTGAGACACTGGTCTCTTATTGTAAGACAAGTGGGGCTGATTCTAGCGCTGCTTATAATTGTCTAGTAAAACACGTAAAATATTCTTCCACATTAGGAAGGCTGTGGCTTGTATTAGTTTTGTTTCTATTGCTGTGACAAAGTATTGTGACCTAGCTAACTTATAGAAGAGCATATTTATTTGGTTTTATGGTTCCAGAGTCTATGATGGTAGAGAGAAAGCATGGTGGCCAGAACAGCCCTGAGAACTCATGTCTTGAACCACAATTAGGAAGCAGAGAGAATGAACTAGGAAAGGCATGCGGCTTTGAAACCTCATATTCTATCCCCAGTGATGCCCTCCCTGAAACAAGGCCATTCTTCCTAATCCTTCTAAACAGCACCATTAACTGGGAACCAAGAATTCAAATGTCTAGGCCTATGGGAGGCATTCATTCAAACCACCACAAAGTTCACAGGTAACTGAAAGCAGCTTCAAGTGATATTAAGGAACTACCAAGGGGGAGTTCATGGCAGAAAAACAAAAGTCAAAACCATGAGATGGACAGTCTTGGTATGTTCCAAGGGCAGAAGGCAGATGAGAGAAGCTCCAGTGTAGACAAGAGGTGAGTGAGTGTAGGAGACATGAATGGAGAACTTAGTCCAAGAGAATGAGAATCCACCATCAGCCTTTCAATAGACAAGACGTAGGATCCCATTCATACAATGATGTGAGTACTGTGGCAGATGTGAATCAAATAGATGAGGGGAAAGGAAACAAGGGCTCCCTTGCATCAAGACTGGACCAGAAATAATCATGTCATGGACAGGGATTTTAGAAGTGGCATTGGGAAGAAGTTGGTTTGGAATATAGTTACAGCATCAGACAGTGGGTTGATGGGTTAGGTGTAGAGAGAGTGTAAAAGAGAGGCTGCATGGCTCCGCTCTAGATTTGCAATTGTAAACAAATGGTGAGCAAACACCACTTACTGAAATGGGACAGAATGAGGAAGGATCTGGTTTTGCAGGGAGACATTTGAGATTTGTAGTTACATTTGAGATACATATGTAAGTGTGTAGATCAGAGGTCATCATGTCTTTTCTACCAGGAATCATGCAGTCTGAGATACATGCTCTTGATTGATTTTCCCCCAACCCTCTGAAGGAATAAAGAACATTTTTGGACTATACAGATAATCCAGTCACATGTAGTCTGTGGTTCCCAGTTTGTCAGATAATAAGGTAGAACTCAGAGACAAGGACAAAGAAGAGCCCTCAGAGAGTCTGTAAAGCTGAGTCCAAGAGGTTGTACAAGGAGAGAGACTAGGTAGCACAGGATGTGGGGGCAGTAGGCATCCAGGTATCAGCATTAGCACCTAGACGGATGAAGGAAAAGGCCCCCATGTTTAGAGGGAAGCTGGGACTGGGATGGATGGATGGATGGATTTGCTGTGGAATCATCTTTGTGCACTGTAAATATGTATTGCTCTCACTCTTAATAAAAGGCTGATTGGCCAATAGCTGGGCAGGAAGAGATTGGGCGAGACAGCCTGACACAGAGAGGATGCTGAAAGGAGGAAGGGCAGAGTGGCCAGAGATGCAGAAAGAAATTAGATGGACATGCCATACTGAGAAAAGGTACCAAGTTATGTGGCAAAGAGTAGATAAGAAATGTGGGTTAGTTTAAACTGTAAGAGTTAGCTACTAACAAGCCTGAGCTGTTGGCCAAGCATTTCTAAGTAATATTAAGTCTCTGTGTTGGTTATTTGGGAGCAGGCCAACAGGACAGGGAAACTCTTAAGTAACTACAGGTACTTAAGCAACACACAGGGCCCTTATATTGGTAACTTACAAGACAAACGGCTCATTTCTCAGTCAAGTTATAAGTAGGCTGCAGGCTTGTCATACTTGTATTCAACATCTCCCTTCCTTCTGACTAATAAAGCAGAGCTTTAATGGGATAGACTAAAGTTGAGGAAATAGAGGCAAGACTGAACTATGTAAGGTTCCTAAAGGCTCTCCAAAGCAGAGATATCTGTTTCCCCACCTATTTCCTGATGATGTAAGTCACAAAACAATCCCACACCAGTTCAGAATTATGATTAATAAAAGGGTTATTTATTTAAGTGGAAAACTCATAGATCACTGTCCCAGACAACAGTCCTCTGTGCGAACAGGAACAGAGTCTAGCAACCAGAACCAGGAACCGGAAGCAAGAGAGCAGGTGCATGGTTACCGCTGCTTTTACAGTATAAGAGACCACACCCAAGTGGGCTGGTATCTTAAAGGCTATTGGCTGAAGGAGCAGAATGTGCTCCCACGGCAATTTCCTGTGTCAAACACTAGGAAGTGTCACTCTCCAGCAAGGATAAGCATTGAACATTGTTGTAGTGATACAACATCCTCAAACTGTATGGTGTTCAGGAAGCCTGGACCACAGACAACTGGAAAAGCAAGACACATCAGCTATGTGGAAGGCTGTTGAAGGGTTGAGTGGGATGAGGTCAAAGAAGTGACCTCTGGGTCTGGAAATGCAGAGGTCCTGTGATGCTTGGGGCTGGCAATGTTAACATGCATCGTGTATGCCAGAGGCACACAGTGAAGCACTGTTGCCAGTCTGCCCCCGAAAAACAATTTCCCCACCTCTATACTCATGAAGTGGAACCAATTAAAAACTGGTGATGTCTCAGAGGTTCTTAGGAGCCCAATATTCTAATGTGTCTACCTACAAAGGTATAAGGCCGTCTCTCACTTTATTTGCATAGGTTTAATTATTTGCATCTTTGTAAAGGAGCAAACATCAATGATTTTAACTTGGGACCAAGTTAGAATTTTCTGAAGACAAAGAGAAGCATTGAGTGGTAAGCTTGCTTTGAGTTATGTTCTCTGTATTTCCAATTAGTCAGATGATCTAGAGCCAGCCTTAGCACTTCCCTGGATCTTACTCTGCTTGTAGGAGAGAAATAGATACCTGAGGAAGTTGGCAAAGGTCAGCACCAGCAATGTATTGGAACTGCAGTACTGACACCATGTACCGTCTCCCCTTGTGGACCAAGACAGTAGTCACTTTGATACTGGTGAGGGTACCTGACAAATCTTAAATCACTACCAGCTCCATATCTACTCAGAGATTTAAAATTTTTAAGACTTTATTTCTTCCATTTTTGGTGTGTGAGTGTTTTGTCTGTATGTATGCTTGTATACTATGTTAGTGACTAATACTGGCAAGGTCAGAAGAGGGCATTGGATCCCCCTCGAACTGGAGTTATAGTTTGTTGTGAGCAGCCATATGGGTGCTGGGAGCTAAAACTGAGTTCTCTGCAAGAGCAGCACATAGTCTCAGCTGCTGAGTTATCTCTCCAGGCCCTAGACGAATATTTTTAAATAATGTGTCTTATTTTTACAGTCTGGAATATCAGGATCCATAAGGAGATATTAAACATATTTGAATTTAACCATTTTTTAAGTTTAACTTTTTTTGTTTTTTGCCAAGAAGTCATACAATCCTAGAGATATATTCTTCTTTGATTTTGTTTCTTACCCTCTAAAAACATCAAACTATTCTTGGACTATACAAATAAACAGTTCATATTTAGTTTATGGGCTCTAGCCCACCTGACACTAATATGGTATTCAGTGGAGAAGACAGGGAAATACCCACTAGTCAACAATCTCTCAAATGATAACCTACAATGTCAATTCTTAGTGGTTGAGGATTTAATCAATAAGGCCAACAATAAAAAGTCAATAAAAAAACAACTACTGACTGAGCTCATGAAGCCTCTGAATGGACAAAGACATTTATGTGGCATGCATCAGTTCTATAGAGGAAGATCTTATGCTTAAGACTCCTTGGGGTATCATGCTAGGTACATCTTTATTTGACTGTCCAATTGTATACTTTATAACCAATGACAATACTAACACAGTATTTTTCTGAGGGCTGAACAAGTTACTGAAGTAAAAGAGCTCTCCAAATGGTGTGGGAGAATTGTCTATATTCTGTCAATTATGTTTTAAATAAATGCTGATTGGCCAGTAGCCAGGCAGGAAATATAGGCGGAACAACCAGACAGGAGGTAGAGGTGGGTCAATGAGAACAGGAGAATTATGGGAAGGAGGAAGCCCATTGCTCCCCAGTCCTGTCCAGACACCGAAGAAGCAGGATGTGACCTGCCCCACTGAAA
>LOJH01078051.1:0-10054 GCA_001685095.1 Ellobius talpinus
CCTCCCTTCTTTCTTCTTTCTGCTTTTCGAGACAGGGTTTCTCTGTGTAGTCCCGGCTCACCTGGACGTCGCTTTGTAGACCAGGCTGAACTCAAAATCAGAAATCCACGGCCCTGCTCATTTTTGATTAATGAATATCCAAAAGAAGCACATGGAAGACCTATGACTACCTTAGCTATGTAGAATTTTTTTTTAAAAAAAGAAGTCTTTAAAAATGTAAAGTTCTGAGGGGCAGGGAAGAAGGATTAGGTGCTAAAAGCATTTGCTGCGCTTGCCTGAAGACTTGAGTTCTGTACCTGGGATCCAGAATGGAAGGGATACCTGGCTCCTGAATGTTTTTCTTTGACACACACACACACACACACACACACACACACACACACACACCATCATCATCATCATTATTATGGAAAAAAAATTAAAACATTTTCAAGACATGGTTTCTGTGTGTAACAGTTCTGGCACTCACTTTGTAGACCAGGCTGGCCTCAAACTCATTGAGATCCTCCTGCCTCTGCTTCTCTCACGTGCTGGCATTAAAAGTATGCACCACAACTGCCCGGCTAGAAGCCTTTTAAAATAAAATACATGTGTGGCTTGTAATGGGTATGGCGACACTTGGGAAGTGGAGCAAGGAAGACCTAGGACGTCAAAATCTTCCTCTATTTCATTACCACCCTGGAACACATATAATGTGCAGAGCTTATATTTTAGTTTGGGGTGTCTGGCATGATAAATGACAAGAGGCAGCCACACCCAACTGGAAAAACAAGGTGTTAGGGGAACCTGGCTACTCACCTGTACCCCTGCCTCCCATTCATCCTGTTTTCACAGGAAGGAAGTCAAGAGCAGAATCCAGCTCCCCGTGGTTGTGGTTGCCCTTTGCTGAATATGGGCTCTGACCCTTAGGCTTCCCTGAACTAACAGCATTCTCACCCATGACGAGAGATGGCTCAGTGGGGAAACAGTACTTGCTGCCAAGCCTGACTTAGACTCCCAGGACTCCCATTGAGAAAGGAGAGAACTTACTCCCACAAATCGTTCTCTGACCTCCACACACAAGCTGTGGCACATAGTCCCATCCCACCATCAAATAAACAAATAAATGATAAATGTAAAAGATGCCAGTAATTATATAAAGACAAGTTATATGCTTTAATTAGAAAGCAAGCAAACCTGGGTTTTTGTTTGTTTGTTTTTGACCTACAAAAGGGTATTGAGGGCTAGGGAGATGGCTCCATGGGTAAAATGCTAGCTGCACAAACAAAAAACCGTCCCTCGCTAGCATCTGCATAAAAGCCAGGCACAGCAGAACACACCTGCAACCCAGTGCTGGCAGTGGGAGGTGGAGACAGCAGACAATCCTCCCGGCTGTGGGGCCAGCCAGCCTAGCCAAATCAGCACATTTCAGGGTCAGCGGCAGAACACGTCTCAGAAAATAAGCTATAGCAATCTAATTATGGAAGACACCTGATGCCAGCCTCTGGCCTCCTCGTGCCCTGCATGGAGAGGGCACCCGTACATACCTCTCTGTCTCTCTTTACGTGTCTCTCTGTGTCCCTGTCTCTGTCTCTGTCACCTCTCTCACACACATGCTACATAATGACATTCCCTAAATCAAATACTGGAAATTAGAAAGGTGTTAAGGCAATCCTAGCATTTGGGAGGCTGAGACAGGAGGCCTGCTGTGAGTTTGAAGCCAGCCCGGGCTATGTAATGCTTCTTACGCAGTCCTTTTTAAGTGGACAAGAGAGGTCCCATTACTCTCCTTCTCCTGAAGGAGAGAACACAGACAGGGGAAGTAATACCAGCTCGCATCTACCGAGCATTAACTCCTGTGTGAAGTAGGTAATATATGTATATACTAACTCCTTTAACTTTTATTCAAAATATAAAGGGTGTGGCAAGGCATGGTGTAGGCCTATGAATCTCAGCACCCAGGAGACTTACTGTCAATTTGAGTCAACCTGAGTGGGCTACAGGCTGAGTCCCAGGCTACAGCCAGAGCCACAGAGCAACAAAAGACAACAACCACAGAGGAGGCTTCAAGGGTACTACACTTTTCCGGACTGGCTAACTTTATCCGTCAAACAAGCTTGTTAACTTGGCCTTATTATTATTCCCTTTTTGCAGACATAAGTGGAGATGGAATGAGACAGGTGACTAAGTATCTCCTCAAGGTTACGTATGTCTTAGTAAGTGGTGGAGCCAGGAATGGAACAACCAGTTTATTGTCTGAGTCTGGGTCTTAATCATTCTTAAATCTACTTTAGGTACTGTAAAGTCCCATTGTAAATGCTTCTGGAATACACAGGGTCAACCGCAAGCTCTCAGAGAAGGAGGGAAGAATTTAAACGAATCAGCAATCTTATCCAGTGTCTGGGATTAAGGTGTTTTGGGTCCTGTGACTCTGCCTTGAAGATTTTGCAGGTAATATGTGAGTGTCCCTCCATGAAGTCAGATCTTATTTAATTAATATATATGATTTATTTATATGAGTGTTTTGTCTGTGCACCATGTATGTGCCTGATGCCTCAGGAGATTAGAAGAGCATGTTAAGTCCTCTAGAACTGGAGTTATAGGCAGTTGGGAGCCACCTCGTGGGTGTTGGGGACCAACCCAAACCCTCTGCAAGAGCAGTGGGTTTCCTTAAATGCTAAACCATCTCTCCAGCCCTCTGGAGTCTGATCTTTCCATCATCATGCCTTCAATCCTGCAGGAGAGTGTAGGCCATTAAATTGCTCTTTAAATTAGTACCTTCTTAAGAAATTTCCAGTAGCCATTTTGAACATGTGCCATCCACCCACCCCTTTGCTTGCTGACTTTGGAGTCTGAGATTTAAGGCTGCTGATTACAACAATTATAAACTAAGGTGAAACTCAGTGCTGGTGGATAAGCAGAACCCAAAGGCTGTGGTGAGTCCAAGGGAAGCTGAGGGACACGTTGGGAAACCAGAAAGGTTTCCTGGATGTGAAATTTGAATCTGAAAGACAACCACCTCTGACAGACAGGGCAAGGGAGGGAATTTGGGGTAGGGAGATCTTCCGCAAGGACAGTGGGGTGTGATCAATGAGGAGCCATTTGTGCCTAGACTCCATTAAGAAAAGTCTTGAGGACTGGAGAGATGGCTCAGCTGGCTTTGATTCCCAGCACCCACATGGTGGCTCACCACAGTCTGTAACTCCAGTTCCAGAGGCTCTGATACCTTCTTCTGGTGTCTGTGGGCACCAGGCACACTAGTGGTGCACAAACATACCTGCAGTCAAAACACCCAGATATATGATGGTGATGATGATAATAATAGTGATCGCAGTAATAATAAAAAGATAAGCTTTGGGACCATATGTAGGTACTCTAGTTACTACCCAGAGTAAACTGTTAAAAAGAAAAGAAAGAACCAAATAGTAGTGTCCACTTTTTTCTTTTTAATGATTATTTTATTCATGTGTGCCTGCATCACATGCATGCAGTACCCATAGATACCAGAAGAGGGGGCTGGAGTCTCCATAACTGGTGTTACAGTTATAAACTGCCATGTGGACACAGGGACCTGATCCTCTTCAAGAGCAGCCAGTGCTTTTAACCCCTGAGTCATCTCTCCAGTCCAGAAACTTCCACTTTTAATCTCAGCACTCGGGAGGCAAAGGCAGGCAGACTCTCTTGAGTCCAAGGCTAGTCAGCGCTGCTAGTCAGACACTCAAAAAAGAAGAGAAGAGGAAGCAAGGGAGGAAGAGAAGTAAAGAAAAGTCTTGGGAGGTCTGTCTGGAAGGCTAGGACTGACTCAGACTGTGTGTAGAGGTCTTCAGTAGCAGGATCAGTCCATAGTAAGGCATCCTGCTATGATGTTTCTTGAAGAGAAGCTGTGTCTGCAAAGGCTAACTGATGAGAGCCGCAGTAATTGGGGAAGTTGGAATGTTGCCGGTCCAGAACCTAACTACTATTTATCTTGTGCTATATTTAGGCTCCCTAAATAGCCCTTCCTTGCCCACCTGTGTTGGACCTAACATTCCTTGATTAACAGATTAAAAACTTTCAGGAATGTGCTCCTTTAGCAGACACTAGGTTCTACCCAGCCAGAAGCTGAGAATGTTCACTGATAGCATCTGAAGGTTAGAGCTGAGATTTCCCTGCTGTGTGCCTACTGACTGTTTCCACCAAGGTATTTAAAAGATGTCCTGGGGCTGGAGAGGTGGCTCAGCAGTTAGGAGAACTTACTGCTTTTGCAAAGGATCAGGGTTTGGGTCTAGCGCCCACATGCTAGTAAACAAAGGTCTCTACTGCAATTCCAGGGGATTCAGGGCTCTCTTCTGACCTCTATGGGCTCCTGCACCACAGTGGAGCTTGCACCTCACACAGGCACACATGCACATAAATAAGAAATACAAAGCCAGGCTGGAGAGACAGTGCATCAATTAAGAGCACTTGCTCTTGGAGAGAAAGGAGCTAGATTTGATATCCAGCACCCACAGTGGTTCACAACCATCTGTACCTCCAGTTAAAGGCCTCTTCTTGTCTCGGTGGGCACCAACCATGAGTGTGGTGCGCATACACACACACAGGAAAACACTCACACATAAAATATAATGAATAAATCTAATTTAGCAAAAAAGTTAAAACTTTTTGTTTTTGTTTGTTTGTTTTTAAGTGTCTTGATGTCTAACTTTTTTGTTACCCAAAAAAACTTCCTGAAATTGCTTCCATGTTGCAACATGGACTTTGGGGTAACTTAATTCCATGGCCATGGTCATTCATACCTGGCTCCAAAATGCACTACCTTTTATCCCCTTCAAGGTGAGAGTTGTGCTTTGGTTTTCATGCTGAGAATACTATCACCATGTACAGGTGTGCATCTAAGGATGGGTACGACACCAAGAGATGAACCACTTGGGTAGAAAAAGGGAGAGTCATTTCCTGGGTGGTGGCTCACACCTTTAATCCCATCACTGAGGAGGCAGAGGCAGGGGGATCTCTGTGAGTTCAAGGCCAGCTTGGTCTATAAAGCCAGGACCATTACACACACAAACAAACAAGGAAACAAACACACAAAGAGTTACAGTTTATTGAGAAACAGAAAGCACTGAGAATGGGAGTTGACCAGTGGGCTAAAGGAAAAGCTTAAAGAGCAGTTGGCCACGCGGCCCAGGACCCGTTACCAATCATTCCACGGCAACCCCTTCACCCAGGGTTAGAGGATGCAGGTTTTGTTGAGCATCTCGCTGTTCTATGAAACACAGGTGCAGAAGTGTTTACTCTCCTGTCGGAGATTCTGATGCAGAAATCTACACACACTATCTAACACCGGTTTGAATGAGACACTTTGTGAAGAATGGGAACCAACTTGATCTAAGCTAAGGAGGAAACGACAGTTTATTGTGAAAAAAGTGATCTAGGTGGGGCTGGAGAGATGGCTCAGTGGTTAAGACCACGGGCTGCTCTTCCAGAGGTCCTGAGTTCAATTCCCAGCAATCACATGGTGGCTCANACATGGAGGCAGAATGTTGTATACATAATAAATAAATAAAATCTTTTTTTTAAAGTGATCTAGGAACCCTTGGGGGACAGGTGAGCCTCAGACCAGTGAACCTGAACATGAAGGCTTCTCAAACTGATGGCTTCAGGAAGGGAATATAGGGGAGTCCTTGAAATCTAGCTACTCAAGTGGCCAAGTAACTGCAAAGTAAGAACCACCGTGAGTTTCAACCCTGATGTCTCTAGCTGCACACTCCTGAAGTCTGTGCAATACAGTATGTTGTAGTATAGCTTTTTCTTGTGGATATAACGTGGGTCTCCTATTGCCATTCTCAATGAAATAAACATACCAGTGGAGATAGGTGACAATGCTAAGGAGCTATTGACATTCTCCAGTTAGGAGGGAAGAGGAATGTTCACAGGTTTGGGATCTGGAATTCCAAACATCATAGCCCTACCCCCTCCCAACTAACCCCTCTCCCCCCTCCTGCCAGCTGCAAGGATCTGGGGAGATGCTAGCATTTATAAAGGAAGATGAAGGTTAACTGAAAGGGTCCTGGTCCTTAGTTATGCGACTTTCCAGAGGTCATCATTATGATGGTATAGACTTTGTTGGTGACAAAGTTGTTCTGGGGTCACCCTTGAGGCCCAAAATAACCCCTTACTCACTCTTGTTAAGTAAGCCCAATACACTAATTGGTTACCACGTTGGGCTTTGGTGGAATCATTACCCTGAGCTGTCCTTGGTTCCCTAACTGGTATGAGATATTTGTTGACTCATTCCTAGGAAGAGTAAACAGCACACACAGACTTTGTTTTTTGACTTTCACTTGGGAGTTTGAAGTGAGAAAATCTGCTTGTGCAATGTTTGAGGTTTTATTTCAGTGATTTGCACCAGTGTTGTGTAACAGTGTCCTCTAGATTACAACATTTCACCCTGCAGGGAAGTTCCTTAAACAGGAAGGTAAATAACTCAAAAGAGTTTCAGGAAGTCCCTGAAACTCAGTAGATTCCCTAGGCCCCTCCCTACTAGAGTAAGAAAGAAAAGCTGTGAGTCCCCCTCAGAAGAGTGAAGCCAAGAAGTGAGGGCTCTTGACACCAGAGCAGCTGCTTGGAAGAAGCAGAAAGCAGCTGAGTGAGTGGCTTGGAAGAGGTTAGACCAACTGAGACACGTGGAAAGGACACCCTCCAACCTGTGAGCTGCCTGCATGCTGTACAACATGCTCCAGTTTATGAACTGTCACTCATGCTGGGGTAGGCTGTGTTGATGCAGCTGTCTTGGAGTCATTTCTGTTTTCATAGGTAACCTCCCACCTGTATTCCTGTAAGTTATCCCAAAGCAACTCATTGATGTTCACCATGTTGGACTTTGGGTGGTGTCACATGCCTTTAATTCCAGCACTTTGGAGGCAGAGGGAGGTGGATCTCCGAGTTTGAGGCCAGCCTGGTCTACAAAGCAAGTTCCAAGACATCCAGGACTATACAGAGAAACCCTGTCTTAAAAAACAAGAACAAAAATAGCAAAAAAATTTAAAAATTGCATATGTGTGTGTGTTTATTTGGGTATGTTGTATGTATGCAGGTGCCCTAAAGACCAGATTAGGGCATTAGAGTCTATAAGAGTGGAGTTATAGATAGTTGTATGAACCACCTTGTGGGTTCTCGGAATTGGACCCTGTTCCTCTTGAAGAGTAGCCTGTTATCTTTGTGAGCCATTTCACCAGCCCCCAAAATACTTCATATGAAAGAAAAGTGACAGAGGTTTCCTTAAATCAAAGACAAACCTAAGAGTTCATAAAATGTTATTGATTACAAATTGTGAGGCTGATACAAACTTTTCCAAATCATCAATAACAGAAAACAAATTTTAATCTATGCCAAAGGCTTCAGAATCATCACACAATAGAGCTTGAAGGATGGCTCTGCAGTTAAGAGCCTTTAATAAAGGACCTGAGTTTGATTCCCAGCACCTACATGGTGACTCACAACCACCTGTGTCTCCAAATCCCGAGAATCTGATACTTTCTTCTGACTTCTGTGGGCACCAGGCACATGCATGCATACATCTCTCTCTCTCTCTCTCTCTCTCTCTCCTATTCTATCCATGTTTTTTCTTGTTGTTTTATTTTGTTTATGAGATAGGGTTTCTCTGTGTAGCCCTGGCTGTCCTGGAACTTCCTCTGTAGACCAGGTTAACCTCAAACTCACAGAGATCTTCCTGCATCTGCCTCCTGAGTGCTAGGATTAAAATCGTGTGCTACCACGGCCCACTCGCTATTTATTTTGTGTATGGATAGGGGTGTTTATAACACAGTGCATATATACAAAGTATACAAAGGTCAGAGTACAATTTGGTTCTCTCCTCCCAACATGTGACCTCCTGCCTCAGGTCATCAAGCTTGGCCACAAGTACCTTTAGCTCCTGAGCTATTTCCCTAACCCTCATTATATTTTATGATTCTCAGGCCTTCTTTTGTATTTCTTCCAATTGTTTCTTGTTGGTCTTTATGTTTAATCCCGAGCCTCCTGTGAGCACATTGGCTCCATCTCCTCTCCCTCTCTCCTTAGCAACAGTTAACCAGCAGTTACAGAAAAGAAACAGTGTGCTCAGACAGGAAGGGGAGCAGGAAGAGCAGGATACAGAAGCCACAGGCTGGGGCAGAGGGATCTGTTGGCAAGCATGGTGTACGGATGTCTGGAGCTAGGGAGCCTGGCCTCTGAGATAGTGCTTGGTTTATCAGGCAGAGAGGGCAGGCAAGGTAGAAAAGAGTTGGCTAGTGCCATTCATGAATTTGGGAGAATGGAAAATGATGCTGGTGTCAAGGCTGAAGCAGAGGACAGTATTTTTTTTTGTCCTTGGTGGCTGACATGAACAGATAATAAACCTTTAATCCCAGGATTCCCGAAGGAGGCTGAGGTAGGAGGATTGCCAAGAGTTTGAGGCCAGCCACCCTGGGCTGCATTGTGAGTTCAGGACAGCGTGGGATGTAGGGTAAAATTATGTCTCTAAAAACCAAAGGGACCAGGCAGTGGTGGCACACGCCTTTAGTCCCAGCATTCGGAGGAGGCAGAGACAGCAGATCTCTGTGAGTTCGAGGCCGGTCTGGTCTGCAGAGAAAGTTCCATGGAAGCCAGGGTGATTACACAAAGAAACCCAGTCTCAAAACAAACAAACAAATAACCAAAGGGGAAGGAAAATTCTCTCTCTATATATATACACTATATAATATGTACATATTATATACAGATTATATGTAACACAGAAAATTATAGTATAGTATATATAGATTAATATATATATATATCAAGAACATCAAGAACATGAGTTATGAAATGACAGTTTCATAGAAAACATTATGTGCAGAATTATGAGGACCTAACTTCTTTTGTACATTGTTGAAAACTGTGTACTTTCTGCTTATTTAATTTGATTGCATCTGATGATACAAATTTCATCCTCAAAGATTACTTCATTAGAGGCTGGCTCATGCCTCTAATCCTTGCACTTAGGGAGGTAGAGGCAGGAGGATCTCTATGAACTGGAGGAGGCCAGGCTGGTTTACATAGGAAATTCCAGGTTGGCCAAGGCTACGAACAAACTAACAAGCAATTGCTTTCTGAAGGTCAGTGAGATGGTTCAGCAAGTAAAGGCATTTGCTGTCAAGTCTGATGACTTGAGTTCAATCTGAGGATCCCACATGGTGGAAGGAGAGGCCTGATTCTCTCAGGTTGTCCTCTGACCTCTTCAAGTGTGTCCTGGTATGTGTTTGCACACAACAGGTACACACACAATAAATAATTGTAAAAAATAGTTTTTTAATTGTAGTCAAGAAATTTAACATGTTCTCTCAAAAGCAATTTGAGTTTGTGATTCTCTAAGACAGCTGGTTTTGTTTTTGTTGTTTGTTTTCTTTTTTTTTCTTTTTCTTTTTTTTTATACAGGGGATTCTCTGTGTAGTCCTGGCTGTCCTGGAACTCACTGTTATAGACTATGCTGGTCCTAAACTCAGGGATTCACCTGCTTTTGTCTCCTGAGTGCTGGCCTTAAAGGTGTGCACCACCACGGCACAGCTGGCAACTCTCTTGTAATTTGGTCACTACACAGGTTTTAAAAGATTCTGCTTCATAAAAGACAAGGGACCGGAGAGATGACTCAGCGGTTAAGAGCACTGGCTGCTCTTCCAGAGGACATGGGTTCAATCCCTAGAGCCCACATGGTAGCTCATAACTGTCTGTAACTCCAGTCTCAGGTTTTCTGATGCATTCATTCTTGTCTCCTTGGGCAACAGGTATGCAGGTGGTATGCAGGCATACATGCAGGCAAAACACTCTTACACATAAAAAAATGAAGAAAAAAAGAGGTTGGAGATATGGCTTAGTGGTTAAGAGCACTGGCTGAAGAGGACCTGGGTTCAATTTCCAGAACCCACATGACAGTTCACACCTGTCTGTAACTCAGTTCCAGGGAACCTGACACCCTCACATCAATGCACATAAAATAAAATTAAATAAGTTACTTAAAAAAAAAAGGCCAGCCGGGCAGTGGTGGCGCACGCCTTTAATCCCAGCACTTGGGAGGCAGAGG
>LOJH01078092.1:0-10119 GCA_001685095.1 Ellobius talpinus
GAATCTGTACCCTGGATAAGGAAGTGGCCTTTGAGCTCAGTTCTTCACGTTCTAACAGTTACAAAGGAGTGCTTTGCTTCTGTATACTTTTTGCCTTCTTTCTATGTACTTCTTTTCATTTTCATTACTGTTATTAATTGAGGTATTGTTTCTTGCAAGGAGAGACAAGAGTTTCTCATGATCATGTACATGAGTAAGGGGGGMTTTAGAGTTGAGGTAATGGTTTATAGTCTGTATAAAAAGCCATACAAAATAAAGCTTGTTATGCAGTTGTTCAAACTCTGCATCCCCTGTGTCCTGAGTTGCCTGATACCCTTACCCAGAGACCCCAATGCATGAGACATTGACAATATAGAATAGAGGAAGTAAAAAGCTCAGAGGAAAAATATAGAAGAAGAGAAATGGAATAAATTAAGTTAGGAAAGCAGGTTAAAAATTAGCCAAGCTAAAGCTGGATATTCATAGGTAAGAATAATTTTCCAAGTATTTATGTGAAAGTTGGGTGGTGGGTCCCAAAAGAACAAAGTAAAAAATAATAATAAAAAAACCCTGCAACTTATGGTAAAAAATCACAATTGAATTTATATTTTTAGCCACTTATTTTACACTGGAGAAATTAATTAGAACTGCTTGATAATTCAGTTTTTTTGTGGGGTTCTGTTCCTGCAGAAGTATTCAGATCTAACTAGAAATGTACAATACTACTGTTAGAATGATTCAGTGAGCCAGTGGCTCATGATGAGACAAATGAATCATGGTGAAAGAAGACATATCTGTAGTAGGTTGGTGGTGTGGGAGGTCCTTCTGTATATGTGTTGCTTTTATTGGTTAATGAATAAAGAAACTGCCTTGGCCTGATGATAGTGCAGAGTAGATCTAGGCAGGAAAAACTATACTGAATA
This sequence comes from Ellobius talpinus, assembly GCA_001685095.1. Lineage (NCBI taxonomy): Eukaryota > Metazoa > Chordata > Mammalia > Rodentia > Cricetidae > Ellobius > Ellobius talpinus. The sequence continues at coordinate 903 of LOJH01078092.1, forward strand.
CTGGGAGAAAGAAGGTGGAGTCAAAGAGATGCCATGTAGCTGCCAGAGGGGAAAGACATGAGCTGGTAGCTAGAGCCTAGCCAGTAGGCCATGAGCCTCATGGTAAAATATAAAATAATGGAAGTTGGTTAATTCTATATGTAAGAGCTAGCTAGCAATATACTTAAGAGATTGACCAAGCAGTGATTTAAGTAATATAGATTTTGTGGGGTTATTTCAGGAGCCTGGGTGGACAGGAAATGAGCAAGGGCCTCCAACAACAGGCATAGGGGGCTTCCAACTTATAAGAAGCATATATCTCAGGTCCATAAGCTTGAAGGATTATAGCCCAGAATAATAAACAGATTAAGCCTACAAATTGAGATCTGCTAGTTCTTTCTGATGAGAACTTAACTCATATTTTTACTTCACTTCACAAGACCATGAATAAGTAACCAAATNAACTTAACTCATATTTTTACTTCACTTCACAAGACCATGAATAAGTAACCAAATAACCCAACTGAAATCATTAAGACTTCCTACCTACAGAGCTACAGTACTGCATATTTGTGTCATATTTTACTAGAAAAACGATGGAATGTTGTTATTGCCATTCTAGAAACATGATACAGAGCAGAAATAGCAAAGTGTGGTGGCCAATTCTTCACTGCTACCTGATTAACTGTGCCATGTATTTACAATTAGAACATTTCAAAACTGCATGTGAAAATTCTGTGTCAATTCTTCCCTATGGAAAAAAAGATGATGGAAATTTAATACTGACAGACTGAGAAATGGAGATTTCTATTTATAATAACATTGAAAGCTATTGAAATATTTTTTGAAAATGAATTTGTAAAACATGACAGACAAAGCAAACATCAAAAATTAACCTCCTCTTGTATTTTTCAATATAAATTGTACTTGTTTGAAGTGCAAAGTAACATAAAAATAACTGTGCTTAATGAATATAAGAATATAAGATTTGTCTTAAAAAGCACTTGGAAAATATTAGGGTTCCTAACCTCCTAAATATTGTCAAAATTAGTTAAACTTTTGTCATTGTGATAATGAATAGGTATGAATTAACTTGTCAAGACTAATAAAAATATTTAGCTATTGAAAAATACTTTGTAGAAATGATTACAATGAAAAAAGTAAGTCTCTGAATTCATTTCCCCTTGAAAGAGAGGAGTTTAGAAGTGTATGAAGCAGAAAACTGTCTCCTAAACTTCTGCCTAGGATGTTATTTATGATGCATATTCTATTTTATTTTTAATATTTTATTTCACAGATAAATGTATATTTTATAGAAAGAAACAAAACACCAGATCAGATAATATTTATTTTGCAACTTTCTCAGATGTAAAATGTTTAAATTTGCGTTGTTTGATTAGTGGATTTTTTATGGTTGTTTTCTAGTATGTACTGTAAACATGCTTTTATACATTGCAATAGTATCTAGGTTAGGAGAAAATGCCTGGGGATGCCACACAGTACTGCATTTTATGTACAAATAATACAGTTTTTTATTTGTACATATCTAAGTGGTAATGTTAGATCTGACAGACTAAATTATGAAAACATAGTCGTAGAAAGGAACATTGAAATCTGATAGAATACCACTTCAGTTAAGGGTACAGTTTTTCCTATTTAATGTAAATATACTTGCTGATTATTTAGATAAATCTATATCCATGATTTCTGAGAGAAATATTCAGGATAGAATATTTTTATCATTAGACATTTCATTCATGTAAAAACAAAAGCGTGTGCTTCTATATATTCAGCACCCTCAGCAGAGAAGGGATTTCTCTATAGCACCCCATTACTCTTTGACCACATGGTATTTTACTCTAAAATGTAGTACATTAAAACCTTATATTGACTTAATTCTTGTCAGACTTAAGAAACAGAGGAAAGGTGTTCCTATGCTAAGGTATAGCCTGGAAGTGAAAAAGTAAAGTCCACTAACACTAACCAATTATAATACATTAGTGATTGGCAAGAAATCAGTTCCTTGGGGCTAGCAATTCTGATACCCTCTTCTGGCCACCACTGGTACTGCACATCCATGGTACACATAAGTTCATTCAGGCAAACACTTATACACAAAATAAAAAATAAGTAAATTTTTCATTAAAAAGCTATCTTTTCATAAGTTTTGAGAAAATTAAATGTGCTCAGCCAGTCTTTATGATCCTTATGGTAATTAGTCTTCCATCACTATACCTGGAGAATTCTGGTTTTAGTTAATTAAACTGGAAATTGGTATCTCTTCTATTACCATCACTTACCCTCATAATATACTTTAAATCCATGAGCACTAACAGCAAAGTCACTGGTCAATCGTAGTGAGAACACAGATTTGGTACTTGTCACTGGGGGTGGTAGGTGAAATCCTGTTAACCTAAAAGGCAAAACAGAATTCTTAGACATGTAATCATTAGCATAATAGGGTTTTTAGAGAAATTAGAAATCATGTTATCAAGTTCATTTTTTCTGCATATCCATGCATAATTACTTTTATTTCCAATTATAAATCAAAGTACAAGTATATAAAAGTACATATTTAATAATGGAAGTATATGTGTATTACATTTTATAATACCTATCAATAATACCTTTATACTAAAATTGTCATTAGTTCTAACTTTAGGAATGAGAATTATGAGTATTTGTGTTTAAGGGTATTGTGTGCCACTAGTACATGAAAGTGATCCTTAATATACAAATAATGCAATGGTCATAATATGTATGTATATCAGTGTCCTTGAAATTTCAATGTTGTGCTTGAGGGATAAAAAGGTATATAGGAGAAAGTAGAAATTAAGCACTATTTAAACTCAAGCTTAAATAGTTTTAAATAGTTGTTTTTCCAAGTGCAAATAATATTCTGTGACAAAAAACAGCTAACTAAGCTACCAATCCCAAAACATGTATCTGTGTCTCCTTAAGAGAGCATACAATTTTATAGGATCTCGGTGTTTTATAAATATTTCATATTTGTTACATTATATGTTAAGGAGTAATATATGGTAATGTTTTAATGTAATTAGTTATTTATAACTTAGTTTAATTACAAATATAATTCATTAATAGCTTATGGCATTCTTGAGCATAACTGGATTATTTATTTCTTAAGGTCAATGAAAGGATAAAATGACTAGTCACTACTAGAACTCATTTTAAGCCACTGATTGAGAAATGATACCATAACAGCAGTTTTAAGTATCATTTGATTCTTCTTGGGCTTTAACTGAAATGCCAATGCAATTAAAATGACAAATATTATCCAGAAGAATTTAATGGAGATTGTTTTAACTGTGGACCTCGAGGCTGCAGTTGTGATGTAATATATGAAAGAAGAATAAAAGCAAAAACCGCATAAGCCAGAAAACCAACATAATGATTTTAATTTTGAACTAAATAACTGGCAATAGCTTAAAGAATACAAATTTGAACATGAGAAAAAACTGAAAAAGATAAATGTCCATTTAAATTCATTTAATTCAGAGCTCAATGCACGATATTTCAAGAGCCATGGTTTTAAAGAATTCATAGTATTTGTGTCTAAACAGTAGTATTTGATTACTCATATTGCAATTAAGACATGTTTGACTTCTTTAGAGCTTTTCCAATATGTTTTCAGTAAAAGAGTTGTAAATCTTCTAGCAGTTTCTTTACATTCAAGGACATATCCATAATTTTGAATGGTTTTTTTGAAATGCAAGCCACATCCCTTAAGTTATAAACCGTTTTGTAAAATAATAACATTTTGTGGTGTGTGTGTGTGTGTGTGTATTTTATATGTGCACTAGGAGAGTGTGTTTGCTCATGTCCGTGATAGTGTCTTAGTACATGTGTTCTTGTGGAAACCAAACATCAATATTGGGTACATTCCTTGATCATTATCTACTTTATTTCGGGGAACTTCGTCTCTCCCTAAAGATGGGACTCACTGATAATGTGTCTGAATGGTCAAAGAGTTCAAGGTTTCCTCCCATCTTCCAATCTTCCACTCTTCAGCACTAGTGTCTCACACATACACTGCTAGTTCTAGATCTAACATAGGTCCTCATGCTTATACACAATGACTTAACAAGCTGCACTCTCTACCCAGACCTTGATTATATGAGTTTTTTCCCAGGCAGATGGTTAGAGTTGTATCTGTTACCAGAAGCACATAATATGCCTGTACTTATATTGTTACCAAGGCTCATCTGCTCATCTCACTTGTATGAGACAGCATTCTCAGCATTACTGAGATACTATGAATTCAACAATATTGCCCTTATGTATCAGATATTGCAAAACTTTCCTAGTGAAGAATAGATGTATTATGCTTATAATCCTACTTCAAGTTACCACAAAATTATACAATGTTTCTTATTACCTCAACATAAGCCTACCCAGAGCAGAGTTCAGTTGATTCTCTGCTTAGAGCCTCACAGGCTACATTTGAGTTGTGCCTTAATCTTAAGGGCTTTCTGAAGGTCCTGAACTATATCAGTCTCTAATTCAAAGCAATTCAAAGCACTGAGGCTGTGGCCAGAGTTCAGCTTCCTGTGTTTGAGGAATTAAGCCCTCTTCCTTGTTGGCTGAAGACTCATTCTCAGACTCAGGGCTTCATCAGTATCCATTGCTTCTTTGTGGCCCACTTCCTTTATTACTTGAGATGGATCTCATGGTTCTTTTCTTTCTTCTATTTTTTCCTTCTCTTCCGATTAACATTTCAGCTTGTTTCTCTTCTGCCTTCAACTACAGAAAGCTTTCGACTTTTAAAGTCTAATGCAATTAAATTACATTAAGTGTATCTCTGTTTTAACATTTGAAATCTGTATTTTCATCCACAAGTTTTCCTGTGCCATGATATCATACATTTCTAATTTTTCTTATAGAACCAATACTCTGTCTGATGTGGGATTTTCCTTTGTATACTTTGAAAAAAAGTTGGCTAATTAATAAAGAAATCTGTGACTGACAATTGGGGCAGACTAAAAAGCCAATGATAGTGGCACTGTGATTTGTCTCTACTGCATGTACTGGCTTTTTGGGATGCTATTCTATTTGGATGCATACCTTCCTAAGCCTGGATGGAGGGGGGAGGGCCTTGGACTCCCCACAGGTCAGGGTATGGGGGAGCAGGAGGGATGTGGGAGGAGGGAAGGAAGAGAAAATTTTGATTGGTAGTATTTATAAAGTAATAAAAGAAGAACAAAAAAATAAGAAAAATAAAGAAATATGGCTTGGCCTGACAGGGCAAAAGAATAGATGTAGGCAGGAAAAAACTAAACTGAATCCTGGGAGAAAGAGGGTGGGGTCAGGGAGAAGCCATGTAGCCCTGCCAGAGACAGATGCCTGAACTTTAACTGATAAGCCAAAGCCATGTGGCAATACACAGATAATAGATTAAATTAATATGTAAGAGTTAGCCAATAAGAAGCTAATGTTAATTGTCCAAGCAGTGATTAAATTAATACAGTTTCTAGGTGATTATTCCAGTGTTGTGCAACCAGGAACCAACAAGTGACTATCCTGCCAATATCTGTTAATTTTAATTATTAGTGAGCATTAACTAGATAAAATATTCCAAGTTGAAACTTTAAATAAACCCAAACATATAATTAAAATAAATATACTACTTAAATCTGGGCAAGTACTGGTTAAAATAGGTATAAATAAATGTGTACAATTTTTTCTTACTTTTGTATTTCAAGAAAAATCTATATATATAAAGAGAGAGAGAAAGAGAGAGAGAGAGAGAGAGAGAGAGAGTATACAAATTGCTGAGTTGACATATTTCAGATTAGGGAATAAAACATTGTTTATAATACTGAATTCTGGTTTCATCATTCATTATTTATTGCTCCTCCAAAGGGACAACCATCATTTTGACTTCTATCAAATAAAAGATTTTCCTATTTAAAAGATTTATATGGATATAAATATAAAATTATGTTGCCTCTGCATACTTTGACTTAATAGTATATTTTTTCATGACAACAGAATAGAAACATTGATTACTGTTTTTCAGAAATCCATTTTATGAATATTTTTTATATTTTTCTTATACACTAGGTGGATGTTTGTTCTCCAGATAGATCTTTCATAAGCAATATTGTCATAAATATTTTACATGGTTTGAAATCATATTGATATAATTTTATTGTGATATATGTATAAATGAAATCTCAGTGTCATCACTAATAATTTTTTTAATTAAAATGTTTCTGCATTTCCAGGATATGAATATAACTATTACACTTTTATAGCTATTGCATGTAATTAGTTTTAAGTTCCACTCAGCAGGAATGGAAAAAACCTGCTACTGAAAAGCTAACTAATGAGACCTAGTTAGTTCATGTATATATGTGTGTGTGCATATATATAAATATATGTGTGTGCATATATGCTTATATTTACATATATAGTAAAAAGTGTGTTTGTGTGTGTATCTTACAGAAATGATTTTGGGATGAATCAATGGGAAGTATATATGGGAGAGAACGGAGGGAGGAAAGAAGAGGGGAAACATGTAATTACATTTTAATTTATAGAAGAGTATAAAAGAGATAAATACTAAAATAAAATATTTCCCATATTGAATAATGCAGGTAGCTCTTCCACAACAAGCAAAAAACATTCTCAGAAAGAGTGAAATTTAAATAATTCTAATGCACAAATGTATCAGGAATCCTTATCAAAACAAAACCATAATACTACATCATATTTGACGTATTCTATGACTGATGGTCTTTGAATCCAGGCTTAGATCTACAGAACTCTTAAATATGTTGCATTACATGGCTAATGGAACAAATCAGACATAATCAAGAACTACAGAGTTGGAAGTCATGCTGTATTATTTTAATAGCTCCAGGGAATTCACAAAATAGAGTCAGTGGTTAGAGAGAAAGATAAAATTACAGAATCACATGTAAGAGTGATACAATTGCTGCCTTTGAAGATGGAAGCAGAATGTAAGTCAAGCAATGTCAGGTATAAACTGAGAAAGGAAGAAACAGAGCCTCTCAAACCCTTTCTCACTCACACAAATTGTAGCTCTGAGCAACTGAATTTCACTCAACAAAATCCAACTTGAATTTCAGCACCATGGTCTCACACTGATACACCTGTGTTGTTTCATTAATACATGGAAAGGAACTATCCCCAGCAATGAAAATTAGTGAACAGCTCTCCTTTGTACTTTAGAAACTTAAAGTATCTACACAAATATAAATGTGCCCTGTAATTTACCATGGAATCTTTTTGGACCTAGTGACTACTCTGAAGCTCATGGATTTAGAACATTTGCACAATGCTTATTTGTTTTTAATTTTAAATTATCTCTGCATTGGATGAACATAAGATTTTTTCTCACAGGAAAATAAACAGGATGAAAAGGAATGGATTCAAAAACTTTCATCAAGTTCTCAGTAAAATCCTTTCTAAAACTAAGGCATTATTATTTCTCATTTTTGTTAAAAAAATTTACTGTGTTGCATTACTTCTGCATGTGAGTACTTTTGCCTGAAAAAGTACCTATATACAATATAGTGCAGAAGGAACCAGAAAATGGCATCAGAGTCCCTGTATTTGTCTGCATGTCTGGCTGTGTACCACATAGTGCATAAGGAAGTCAGAAAAGGCATCACAATTCCTGTCTGTGTCTGAGTATTTTGCCTGTATGTGTGTCTATGTACCACATAGTGCACATGGAAGCCAAAAAGGCATCACATTCCCTGTGTCTGAAGTTACAGATACACAAGCAATAAAAACAAATGCAGATGGAAAAGACCTTTGAAAGGGTCACAATGTTGAAAAGAAATGTACATAGGCTTGGGAGAGAGAAAAAGATTAAAGAGACAGTAAGCATAATATAAAAGAGCAAGACAGTCATAGATTAAAGGAGTAAATATAATGCAATAGATATTGAACTTGTAGAAAAAGAATAAAGTAAGAAAAATAAGCCATGTAAAGATGGAATATACACAGAGTCTTGATTATGTATATTATTCTGTTTTCTTTGAATTTTCTTTGACTTTGAAGGACCTAAGTACAGAGAAACATCTCATTGTGTGGGTTGCTATGCTACACAAACGTATATGTTTTAGAGGTATATTGATTTCAAAATTTGGGTCTAAGGATATACTGTTTTGGAAAAGAGATTCTTCTTTTGTTTCCACAGAAGATGAGAACCTATGGATTCTTTGCAGGCTAATATGGTTTGATGGACCAAGATCTCCTAAAAGGTAGTTGTAAACACCCCTAAATATTTCTTCACTTAACAAAAAACAGGAAGCAGTTTGGAGAGAACTATGCCCAAATATCCTAAATGATTGCTTATAATTTTTTGTTTACATTTAAAAGGGGATATGATATACATATGAATAATTTGCATTTGTAATGATCTTGGTTTGTTAGTGCAAATTTTAGCTCAATTTTGTGTTGCGTATATATATATATGTATATATATTTATATATATTTATATATATATTTATATTCTGCTCTTGATTAAGGTATTGTGTGTACAGCTCATTTTAAAATACAATGTATAATTAATGAATGATAGTCAAGCTTCTAGTCATGTTAGTTAGATTTTCTAGATATATAGAAATATATTTCAGCTAAATATATATTTTTCAAATCTTTCAGAGACCTTCAGAATATGGAATTTAAAATGTCTTAAGAGATTAAAACTTTTTATGATAATGAGGCACATCTGCTTCTGGTATTATCAATCTACTTGAAGAGGGTGATGGGCATTGAAGAGGCCCCTTATGGAATTTATTATCCATTTTGACAATAAACTGCTCTTGCCTGTACTGTTTGATGTTATGCTGTGTAAGCTAGATGTGCAGGACCCACAGAGAGAAGATTTGTTGAATTTTCCAAAAGGTGAGATGCTCCTTCGGGGTTCCTGCTTCATGAAAGAGTCTGCCAGACATTCTGCAAGACACAAAAGAAAGTGCCTGACAAACTGCCAAGATAGGTGGAACTGTCTTTGATATTTCCTACTTCATGGGAAAGTTTCCTAGATGCTATGGGCTTGTAGGCTGAAGACAGATGCTCCAACAACACAGAACTTTGGATGACTGTCAATGCAGCGAGATGTCTCTGTTAATTCTAGAGTTTTGGAAGTTGATTACAATGCACTGTCTATTTACTTAATGTACATTATATCCTTCTGGAGTCTTTGATGGAGTTGAAGAATAGGTAGTTATAATTATA
>LOJH01078097.1:0-10176 GCA_001685095.1 Ellobius talpinus
TTTATTCATTAACCAATACAAGCAACACATAGAAAGAAGGACCTCCTATACCATTTGAATGCAAATGGATAGAAATAGAAAAAGTCATCCTGAGTGAGGTAACCCAGGCCCAGAAAGACCAACATGGTATGTACTTACTCATAAGTGGATATTAGATATAAAACAAAGGATAACCAGCTTATAGTCCATGACCCCAGAGAAGTTAGGTAATGAGGAGAACCTTAACAGAAACATATATGAATCCCCCTGGGAAGGGAAAATTGACAATATCTCCTGAGAAATTTGGGAGTGTAGGGGTGGGGGAGAAGGTAGGGCAGAGGGGAGGATGAGAAGAGAAGGGAAGTGGGTAGAATGTGGCACCTGCACCACCCAGAACCATGGTTGGGCAAGGGTCTGGGGATTAAAGAACACACAGAGACATGGGTCACTCTTGAAGCAAGAATGCCAATTTTATTTTGTTCCCAGTCAGCTTATATAGCCCTCTCCTTGACTAGTAGCCATGCTCTAGTTCTGGGGATTTTCCATTGCATGTGCACCAGCTATTAGATGATTAAACCACTTCCTTGTTCTCAGGAACTCATGAGGGTCAAAACATTCCATGCCCAGAGCATCTGCAAGCATAGAAAAACAAGTTGTTTACTCCAGCAGGCACAAGGTCATAGAAAGTTCAGGGTTTGAGGGTCTACAGCTCCCAACAGGAGAACATGAGGGAACAGGATGGTTGAGATGGAGGAAGGACAGAGAGGAAGAGCAAGGAAAGAGATATCTTGATCAAGAGAGCCATTACAGAGCTAGCAAGAAACCTGGTACTAGAGAAATGTCCAGGAATCTACAAGGATAACCTCAGCTAAGACCCTAAGCAATAGTGGAGAGGGTACCTGAACGGGCCTTCCCCTATAATCAGATAGATGGCTACCTTAATTGTCATCATAGAACCTTCATCTAGCAACTGATGGAAGCAGATGCAGAGATACACAGCTAAACACTGGGCTGAGCTCCCAAAGTCCAGTCTGAGAGAGAGAAGAGTGATAATATGAACAAAGGGGTCAAAACCATGATTAGGATACCCACTGAAACAGCTTACTTGAGCTAATGGGAGCTCACCAACTCTGGTCTGATAGCAGGGGAACCTGCATAAGACCAAACTAGGCCCTCTGAATGTGGGTGACAGTTGTATGGCNTAATTGTCATCATAGAACCTTCATCTAGCAACTGATGGAAGCAGATGCAGAGATACACAGCTAAACACTGGGCTGAGCTCCCAAAGTCCAGTCTGAGAGAGAGAAGAGTGATAATATGAACAAAGGGGTCAAAACCATGATTAGGATACCCACTGAAACAGCTTACTTGAGCTAATGGGAGCTCACCAACTCTGGTCTGATAGCAGGGGAACCTGCATAAGACCAAACTAGGCCCTCTGAATGTGGGTGACAGTTGTATGGCTGGGACAATCTGTGGGGCCACTGGCAGTACCACCAGGATTTATCCCTACTGCTTGAACTGTCTTTTTTGGAGCCCCTTCTCTTTGGAGGGATACCTTGCTCAGCCTAGATATAGTGGGGAAGGGTGGGGAGAAGGTGGCAGGAGTGGGAGGAAGGGAGGGAGTGGGAAATGGGATTGGTATATAAAATTTTAATTAAATAATAATAATAATAAAGAACAATTAGAATTGGGGCTACAATACTAGTTCCCCTTAGTTACCAATGTAACTGTTTTTACTCTTTCTTTTTAAATTATTCTTTGTGTCTTTCACATTATGCATTCTGATCCATCCATTGTCTCTCATTCCCTCGCATCTACCCTCTGCCCTTGCAACCTCCTCTCTCCCACCAAATAAAACAAAATAAAATTTAAGATAAAGAAGAAAAAATGGAAAGGGGAAAATCTCGTCATGGAAGCTGCAGTGTGACACAGAGAGTCACACAGTAAACCCCTTTACTCATACATTTTTACATGTAGGTGTTCATCATAAAGAATCATGGGTTCGAGGCCCCTGGTTTCTGCGACCCTATCTGCACTGGGCCCTCACTGGAGCTCTTCCTGGATATCCCATTGCTGCCCTGTGTCCTGGAGAGCCTGTAGACCTGGGTCTGCAGGACTGGCACCACTCCCCACCCCTGTGCTGGTCCCCCTTCCCCCCCTGCTGCAGCAGATCACAGATGGGGTGGGTATTGGGGTGGGTCAACTCTGGTTCTGGGCCTGGGGAGTTGCAGGGTTGGTGAGCAATCTCTTTGCTTCACCACCAGGATGAGTTAGTTTATCCTTTGCAGTGATGAGCATGGGGCAAGGCCAGTTCTCCTAGTCTCACACCCTCAGAGTCGGCTCTCTGTAGTGGTCTTTTCATCTTCTAGTGTCTTTGATCTCTTTCTTCAAGTGTTGTAATGTTTCTACTTTTGGGCTAGGGAGAAGGCTCAGTGTGTAAAGTACTCACTGCACAGCGTAAAGATATAAATTCAGAACCCTGGAACCCACATAAAGCCTCTATCTCCTATAGTAGATGGAAAGTAGAGATGGGAGACTCCTGATCTGGGGTTGTTCTCTAACCCCAGTAAGCATGCCCACACTTACATAACACACACACACACGCACACACACGCACACACACACGCACGCAGGCACACACGCACACACGCATGCACGCACACACACATGCACACACATGCACACACACGTATACATACAAAGACTTTTAAGGAGCTGTTATAGAGGTCTTTTGCCTTCTTGCTTAAGCTTGTTCTTAGGTCTTTTTGCTGTTGCTTAAGCTGTTATGAATAATATTTCCTCCCCACCCCCATCCCACCCCACCCCAAATTTTATTCTTCCCCAAGCCAGGGTCTCATTGTGTACTTCTGTCTGGCCTAGAATTCACTATATAGATCAGGTTAGCCTCAAGCTCATGAGATCTGTCTGCCTCTACGTCCCAGTGCTGGGATGAAAAGTGTGTGCCACTAGCCTGGCTCTGGTTTCTTTGTCTGTGGAAAAGCTATTGCATGTTGATTCGCTATCCTGGCACATCCGTGCATGTGTTCTAAAGATCTGGGGTGGAGTTCCTAAGGTCTTCTAAGAATAAGATCATGTTTTCTATAAACAGACACAATTGGGCTTCCTCCTCTCCTATTGTATCCCCTTTATATGTTCACACTCTTGCCTTACTTCTCTAGCTAAGACTTTGAGCTCCATACTGAGAGTGGACACTCTTGTTCTGTTGCCAGTTTTAAAGCAAATGCACTCAGTTTTTCTCCATGTGGTGTGATGTTGGCTGCAGGTTTGTCGACAACATAAACTTTTTTTAAAACAATTATTTTTATTTTGTGTGCATTGGTATTTTGTCTGCATGTATGTCTGTGTGAGGTTGTTGGGCTGAATTTACAGACAATTGTGAGCTGCCATGTGGGTGCTGTGGGTTCAACCTGGGTCCTTAGGAAGAGCAGCCAGTGCTCTTAACCTCTGAGCCATCTCTCCAGACTCGTGTCAATGACACACTCTTAAGGAGAAAGGTTGAAATGCCTGGAATGGTACTCAGTTAAAGTTGGAGACATTAGTATGAATTAATGATTAACTTAATAAATATGTGGAGATTATGCATAGAAATATATTGTAATATGTAATTTTTTGCAAATATGTATCTGCCACATATATGTCCTCTGTATCTGAGAGACACTGGAAGCAATAGCATCCAGTGGGAATGAGCACACCCAGAACCCAGATCTTAATTCTAGTGCTATTCCGCAGTTAAAGGAACCAAGATTCATGAAGGAATGCCAGAAAGTAAGAAAGTACTGAAAACAAAGCAAAAAAGATGAGGTATTCAAAGGCGGACAGGAGCCAGCTATACTGAGAACCTGTGGTCAAAACTGGAATAATTTAAGCAATAATAGAAAAATTGTAGTACTTAATTATGACTCGAGATATAAATAAGTCCGTGTTAGCAAAAAGAAAGATTGAATAAACATACACATGGGGAAAAGAGATACCCTTTCCCCCAAGATGGGTAATGTGTAATGCCCTCCAAAGTCCAGAGGGAAAGAAGGGAGAAAACAACTGGCTTTACAGGGGAGAAGTTCTACAAGCTTTTCCTCAGCCAGCTGAGCAGGCACCAGTGGTGGTATGTGATCTACATAGAATGTTCCCTTCATGTGATGTCATGAGAACACTCTTGGTGGCCTTCCTTCTGCAAGCCCATCGCCCCAGTCCAATCATGAGAAAACCAACGAGCTGAAATTTAAGAACAGTCTATAAATATGTGATAAGTAATATTCAAAACTGCCAAGGTCACCAAAGACAAGGGAAGTCTGAGAAACTGTCATAGACAAGAGAAGCCAAAAGATAACACTGGATACTCTGGATACGATCCAGACATGGAAGAGAGATGGTAGGTAAAACAAGCTTATAAAGAGTAAATTAACGCAGCTCAAAGGATAATAAAAATGGTAAATAAGTGTGAAGGAGGAGGAGGAAGAGGAGCAGGAAGACCAGGAGGAAGAGCAAGGAGAGGAGCAGGAGCAGGGGGAGGATGAGGTAACAAAATGATGAGGAAACAGAAAACAAGATGGCGGTACATAGAATTATGTTCAGTGTAAATGATTAAAATCTCATTTTAAAGGACAGATTTCAGTCAGGCATGGTGGTGCAAGCCTGGGACGCTGAAGCAGGAGGATGTCAACAAGTTCAAGACCAGCCTGGGATTCTTAGCCAATGCCAGGTCAACCAGGAATATAGAGCAAGACTGTCTCTAAAAACAAAACAAAACAAAACAAAACAAAATGGGGAACAGTGAGGTTACTTGATAAAATAAAAAGCAAGATTTGGTATATCTGTTCTCTATATAAGAAACTACTGTCAATATAGAAATATGGAGCTGTTAAAAGTAAAAGTTAGGAACACACACCAATTGAACAGTGCGAGAAAGCTGAAGCGCATGTGGTAAAGTTAGACAAAGCAGAGGTAGGAAGAGGGGATTCTACCATGTATGAAGAGGGACAATTTTCTTCCTCTCAGATTCTTAAAAAAACTCATAGTAAGTGATACTGTGATATATAAAACATTTTCACACAGGTGTCCACTGTACATTGAGCCCTCTCCCACCATACCTACCTCTGTCTTCCCCGTCTTCTCCCATTAACTCCTTATCCTTTCTCCATAATTGGTTTTGCTTCTAGTTTCTACACACACACACATACACACACACATGCACACACACAAACACACCCATACACACGTGAGTGATGTTATGTATCTATATAAAATCTAGGAATTACAAATGAAAGAAAAGATAAAACGTTTGTTTTTCTGAATTTGGCTTAAATCACTTAACATGATTGTCTCTAATTGCATATTTTTTCCTGTATGTGACATAACTTCCTTCTTTTGGTTTGAAAAAATTTCATTGTGCATTTATATACTGTTGTGGAATAATCTTTTTGCACACTGTAAAGTTATGTCACTCTGGTTTAATAAAAAGCTAAATGGCCAACAGCTAAGCAGGATTTCCAGGCACAGAGGATTTCCACAAAGGGTGGAGCCATGGGGAGCTGCCGAGAGATGGGGAACAAGAAAAGAATGCAGAAGGAGAGGTAAAAGCCACAAGCCATGCAGCAGCATGTAGATTAATAGAAATGGGTTAATTTAAGTTATAAGAGCTAGTTAGAAACAAGCCTAAGCTATTGGCCACGCTTTCATAATTAATAAGTCTCCGTGTTGTGATTTGGGAGCTGGCTGGAAGGACATACCATGCACACAAATACATGCAACAGTAATAGTGATCACTATGGGTCACTTCATGGAGAGTCAAGAATCCTTCATTCGCATGTACCTTTAGAGCACTGGATGTTCAAAACAAAGATCGACAGAACTGAAAGCAGAGAGAAATAGAAAGTCTTAGTTGGATTTTCAATATTCATCCATTAGTATCTGCTAGAACAACTCAAAAGAAGAAAAGAAAATCCAAGAGACTTGAAGAAAAGTGAAACTGAAGATTGGGATAAGTTCCCCCTCAACATAGCACACAGAACCTGTCATAAAGCCCCCCCCTTTAAACTGCATGGTCTCTTACACTTGATGGGATTTCTGGATTGTGTTTTCTACTTGTCTCTTATGTTCTTTGTTCCTGTATGCCTTCTCTGAGATGAATTATTATCTTTATATTCTCCTTTTATGTCCTGTTTGTTTTAGCTGTGCCCCAGTGAAGCCCACTCAAGGCACGACAACAGACTCCAGGGTGGAGGAGGTAGGACAGGTTGCATGTTTTCCACTACCTAGCCTGTGGTTTTGTGTGTGTGTGTTGTGGTTTTTCAAGACAAGGTTTCTCTGTGTAGCCCTGGCTGTCTTGGAACTTGCTCTGTAGACCAGGCTGGCCTCAAACTCAGAGAGTGCTGGGATTAAGGGCTTAGCCAATTGGTCTACCCCTTGGTTTCTAAGGTCCATTACCTGCATTCTGTTGTGCCAACTCAGTCTCTTGATACTCTTCAGCTGGCCACTCAAACTACCGGTTATAAAGGAAAAGTAAGTTCCATTCCATTATATATCTACAACTGAATCCCACTGTATATATTTTTGATGAGCTTCTTTAATGGCCATTATCAGTTGTCAGCTCAACACCTATGAGGCAAGCCCTTGGGCACATATGTACAGGATTGTCTAGATAAAATTGCCTCTGAGAATGTCAGTAAGGAATTGTTTTGATTACATTAATTGATGTGGGAAAACCCATCTTAATTGTGCACCACCATTCTCTAGACCGGGGATCCTGGACTGTGTAAGAGCAGAAAAAAGTGAGCTGAACACTCACATGAATGCTCTTGTCTCTTGATTGTGGATATGATGTGGCCAATGGCAAGTTGCTGCCTTGACTTCCCTGCAGTGATGACGGTAACCCGGAGCTGTGAGCTGAAATAAGCCCTTTCTTCCCCAAGTTGCCTTTTCTAGGTCATAACACAGGACACCAAACTAAGACAGCTGGCCTCAGGGGCATTTGGGCCACCAGGTGAACATTGGCTGGAACAGGGTGCCAATACTTGGTGTGAGTGCCAAAGAAAAGGAAAATACAGAGATTTATCTTTCCCAAAGTAGCAAACTTGGGCATAACCTTCTCAAGATGGCTCTAGGTTTTAGTAATATGCTGTTCCATGGAGAAATGCAGGCACCTTTCTATGGTGCTTGGCTGTGGATGGGTTAGTGCTGATGGCTCTCTCATCCTCTGTCCCCACAGGTTGCTCCAACCTTCTGTTCCTCTAATCTTAAACTTCAACCCATTCCCTCAGTTGCTCGCCTCACTGAGGAACTGTGAAGAGTCTTCTTCTGGCCCAACTTCTGGACCCCCTCCACTATGAACAATGGAAAACCCTGACTATTATTGTTGCAGGGACCCAGCGCGTGTCCCTTGCAGGCGAGGGAAAAGCAGGCACAGAACCAACATCATAGGTGTGGGGAACAGGTTGAAACAACAAGTTCGGTTTATTTTAGGAAGGGGTAAGCCATATATACTCTCCACCCTGCTCCAGAGGGGGAGGGGGAGGTCATCTACCAGCTGGCATCTGCTGAGGTGATGTGGTCGCTGTCCATAGGTCCACGTCATCTCCTGTCAGACTCAGCTGCTGTTGTCTAGGCCCTCTGGCAGACCCAGGCTGGCTTTCAGAAAATAGCTACTTTGCATGCTCTTTACTATCAGTCTAGGCTGCTGGCTCTCAGGCCCATTAGGGCTTAGTCATCCTGTATACTATGTCTGCAGATGTTTCTTTTGTGAGTTTTTCTCTTTCCTTCCCTTCTGGGACTTCAGTTCCATGTGTGCAGATGGCTAGTGATTTTATTTTGACTATTTTCTCTACAATTCTATTTTGCTGTGTTCTGATGATCTCCATATTCCTCACTTCTCTCAGTGCTGCCCCTGATACCAGGTTAAGACACAACTTACAGGAGTAAGGATTCATTTTGGCTCAGAGTTTCAAGGGACATAGTCTATCATGGGGGAAGTCATGGCAGCTGTGGCTCCATCATGGTGGCAGAATCCGTGACTGGGATTTCTTGTAACTGGAATGAGAGAAGACAGAACCCAGAGCTGGGCTATACAGTTTCAAGTCTACCCTCCCGCAGCCCACATTCTCCAGCATGGTCCCATCTCCTAAAGGTTCCACAGCTTCACAAGAAATGTTCAGTATCTGAGCCTGTGAGAGAAATTTCTCATTCAATCTGTGACAACTTGCCTTGAAATTCTTCAATCTTTTTTTTCTGTGTACTTAATATTGGTAGGTGTTAATTTATTTATGTTTCTCGTCACTGTTCAGTTGTTTTAGAGATAGATAGGTATATGTATATATGTAGATAGGTAGGTAGGTAGATAGTGATAGATAGATAGGTTAGATAGGTAGATAGATAAGGTAGGTAGACAGGCAAGCAGATTCTAACTATCCCCCCATGTTTTGAGCAAATGTTTTATAATATGTTTGTCTACATGTTAATTGGAAGTATAACCTGCAGTGATTTGTACACTGCCTCAGGTCATTCAAAGAAATAGTTAAAAATGTATATTTCTGAGAAATACCACTAGACAGCAGGCAATATCTAGGTTTTTTAAAAATTCTGTAGGGGTGGTCATATAGGAGGCCCCAGGACCCTTTGAGAGGCAATAATTTATTGTTGAGAACTGAGTTAAAAGAAGTAGTTAAGACCAGGTGGAGGTGGTACATGCCTTTAATCCCAGCACTCTGGGGAGGTAGAGGCAGGCAGATCTCTGTGCGTTTCAGGCCAGCATCGTCTACAAAGTGAGTTTCAGAACAGTCAGAGCTGTTACACAGAGAAACCCTGTCTCAAAACAAAACAGAACACACACTCATATACAAACCAAACAAAAACAAACACATAAAAACAAAACAAAAAAAGGAGTTAATAGTTGTTAAGTCTGGAGCGTAGTTCCAGCCCCTGGCATCCATCCCAGTCCCCTGGCCTGAGAGTCGCTTTAGTCTGGACTCCAAATCCCAGCATGACCCTGGGGGAGGGTCAGGACCACTTCCATAGGGTATTTAAGTGGGCCCCCAGAGGAGAAACACATGGTTCCATGTTTGCATATGCTCCCCGCTGTCCTGTCTCTCCGCCATGCGCTCCATCACCTGAGAGCGCCGTACTTAATAAAATGATGGGCATTTTAATTTGGTTTGATCTGACCTAATTGGATTTCTTGGTGCTGGCGGAGCCACCCTCTTAGGATTTTTTTCCTAACAATAGTTAAAAATACAAACCAATTTCATTTGAGACAACAGAATGATCATCAATGAGCCCCTTAGATTGCTTCATTGAACTCAATTTTAAAAGCAAAACAACTTACAGTGATGTGGAAGACAGTATGGAGGTACATTGGACAAGATTAGACAGGTAAAATGAGAGCCACTGTATAACCCAGCAAGCTCTCTGCTGGGTCTGTGCTCAAAGGAACTGAAATCAATATCTTGAAGAAGTACCTGCAAATCTGTTGTGCTATTCACAACAGCTAAGATGTGAAGTTACTTGAGGTGCACATTGCTGGATGAACAAAGAGAATTAGTACAATGATACTCTGCAACATTGTTTGTTCTACAAAAGAAGAAATCTCATTGTCTGCAACAGCATAGCTAACCCTGTAGGACACTGAACTAAGTGACATGAGCCAGATGCAGAAAGATAAGTGCTTTCTGATTTCACTTATTTGCAGAAGTGAAAAGCTGACTTCAGAGGTAGAGAGTACAGTGGTGGTTATTAAGGACTAGGGCACTTGGGTGGAGGTAGATTGGGAATGGAGAGTTGTTAAACCAAGGATAAAATATTGAGCAAACTCAATCGTACCACAAGGACATGTGCTCAACTATGTTCATAGCAGCTTTGTTAGTCATAGTCAGAACCTGGAAACAACCTAAATGCCCCTCAACCGAAGAATGGACAAGGAAAATGTGGTACATTTACACAATGGAGTACTACACAGCAGAGATAAATGATGACATCTTGAAATCTGCAGGCAAATGGATGGATCTAGAAAACATCATATTGAGTGAGGTAACCCAGACCCATAAGGACAATTATGATATGTACTCACTTATAAGTGTATTTTAGACATAAAGGAAAGAAAACCAGCCTACAAATCACAATCCCAGAGAAATCAGACAACAATGAGGACCCTAAGAGAGACTTACATAAATCTAATCTACATGGGAA
>LOJH01078129.1:0-12231 GCA_001685095.1 Ellobius talpinus
CTTCCTTTCTTTCTTTCTTTCTCTTCCTTCCTCCTCTTCCTCCTCCTTCTCCTCCTCCTCCTTCTTCTTCCTCTTTCTCTTCCTCTTCTTCTTCTTCTTTCTTCTTTTTCCTTCTTTTTCTTCTTCTTCTTCATGGATTCTGAGGATGGAACTTGGGTTTTCATGCTTGCAAGGCAAGTGCTCTACCAGTTGAGCTCTCACCTCAGCCTCCTCAGGTTCCATTTTAAAATAGTGATCATCCTACTGGGCTTCTCCACAGAGTTCTCACGGGAGGTCTGAGGCAAACTGGAGAGCAACCCTCAAGAGAGGGTAGCATCTAGGAGATGTTCCAGGACCAGTAGGTAGGTGGCTATTTCCTCTCAAGGGTGGGTGAACTGTAGAGGTCAGACACTAGAGTGACGCAGGAAATTTCCAGAAAGAGGAGGTGGAGAGAAAGCAGCGAGTAGGAAAGCGAGGATTGAGCAACCTGCAGACAACCTGGGGTGGGGGTGGGGCTGAATTACCCGTGTCCACAGGTCAGAAGGGGGGGTCAGGTGATGACCAGGAATGTCGTGGTCCAGGTAGGCTGAAGGCAAGGAAGCCTTGGAGACTGCTACTGGGTCTGAAGAACATAGGAACTGAGGGTGTAAAATAACGCTGATGGTAAATAACATTTGCGGAGCTCATTATCATTCATTTATTCAGTAAATAGAGTGTGCCTGATAAATGCCAAGCAGGCTTTGGTGCTGAGAACAGATACATCAGGGAAGAAAACAGAGAAGAATCCCTCTCTCGTGGAGCTTAGGGATTAGCAGAAAAGAAGATTTTGTTTTTAATTGCTCGTGTGCATGTTCATATCTGTGAGTGCAGGCGCACACATGCCGTGCCAAGCACGTGGGGTCAGAGGCAGCCTAGCCTATCAGTCCTTGCCTTCCACCTTGTGTGAGACAGTGTCTCTGTGGTCATGGCTGTGTAGCAGGCTGTGTGTAGCAGGATAGCTGGCCCTTGAAGTTCCAGGGATTTTCTTGTGGTCATCTCCCGTCTCACAGCAGGAGGGCTGGGATTACAGATGTGCCTATTGTTTGCTGGGGTTTTGTTTGTTTTCTTTCTAAGGTGAGTTCTGAAGATTCTAACTCAGGTCCCTATGCCTATGCAGCAAGTGTATTGCCCATGGAGCCATCCCTCAGCCCAGCCCAGAAAAAGAGTTGCCCAAATAAATATATTTAAGATGGTGTAGGTATCGATGTCTGGATCACACTTCACACTGTATCCAAAAATTGATTCTAAATGTACCAGGAATCTAAGGATAAAAGCAACTGTGGAAGTCTTAGACACATTGAGCCTGATAGTCCACACCTATAATTGCAACACTCAGGAGGCAGAAGCAGAAGGATTACAGGTTCAAAGCCAGCCTGGGCTACATAGATTATGGCTCAAAAAAGCAAGTTACAACAAATGAAACAAAAACTCTGAGAAGAAAACAGAGGCTTTGGACCTTGAACTTGGCAATGAACTCATAGTCATGACACAGAAAGCCCCAATGCAAGAAGGAAACTAAGACAGATCTGTTTGACTACACCAAGTGAAAAGCATTTATGCTTCATGTGTGCTGCCAAGGGAAAAAAAAACAAATCTTTTTTCTGTAAACCTAGAATTTCTATAAAAGTGCATTAATTGACAAGGCTGCCCACAAAATGTAAGAGAGCACTGCAGATTTATATCTGATCAGGGCTTGTATTTAGAAGACATAAATAATTTCTTTAAAATGGGCAAATGATGGAAATAGACATTTCTCAAAGGAAGATGTACAAATGGCTAATAAGCATAGGAAAAGATGCTCAACTTCATTAACCCCCCATGGAGATGCTAGTCAAAACCACAAGGAGGTACCACATCACACGCACTAGCATGTGATGTTGCTAGGAACAGAATTAGCAGTGGTGGCTGGGGACTGTAGAGAAACTGGAGTCTTCCCATCGTGCTGGTGGGGATGTGAGAGGGTCTAGCTACCCTGACAAATGATTCCTAGCAGGTCCTGGAAAGCCAGGCAAGAGCTTACCACCTAACCCTGGAATTCTATTCTTAGGTGTGACTCCAAAGAGAAATGGGAACATGTCCTCATGGAAATGTGTCTATGAATACTACAAGATTCAATGCAAATAGAGTCATCCACAATGGAAAACTGTAAAATTACCTCCTTCCTCTCTAAGGGGTGAATGGATGAACAAAAGGTGATGGAGTGGTTTTTTTTTTTTGTCCATCAAGAATGACATAATGATACATGCTACAGAATCAGTAGACCTTGAGGGAAAACAGTTGTAATGGTATAGAATTAATATACTTCCCAGTGAGAAGTAGCTCCAAGCACTTAGAGATTAATAAAGGATAAATAGCACACAATTGGTTCTGGTTAATGCACAAAAGGGAACCAGCCCTGAACAGAAATCCTTATCCGCTTATGTAGTTTCCCTGCCCCGTGTTACACTTTGAGCAATTAAACATGTTTCACAGAGACAGAAATTCCAAGGTGTTGGACAAATGGTTAGGTTTACAGTGTAAAAATGTAGACAGAGTTCTCCATAGTTGGCCTAGGCTGCTTTTCCCAGGCTGCTGTTAGCTTGGGTCATCCTGCCTGTGAGGCAGAATTGTCTTCTTCCTGGTAAGAGAAGCTAGGAGTGAGTGCTCATGTAGCTAAATTCTGCTTTGTGTGACTTAATAGTTCCCAAGCAACTTTAGTGGATCCTTTACGATGTCAATTATTACTCCCGGTTTCTCCTATATCAACAATAGATGATATATCACATAGCTCCATTTGTACAAAACACCCAGAATGAGCAACTACACAGAAATGGGGGAGTAGTTGCTTGGGGCTGATGGGAAGTAGCGAGTATTTGGGAGCCTGGAGAGTAACAGCTGAAGGTGTGTGTTTTGGTGATGATGAAAATGATTTTGCTTGACAGTAACGATTGAATAGACCCAGTAATACACCAAAACCCACTGAATGACACAGTTGAGGTAGGCAGATTGTGTGGCATGTGAATTACATATCAACAAAACTCTTAAAAATTAGCCAGGCATGGTGGCTCATGCCTGCAATACCAACACTTGGGAGGGTTGTAATGAATTTCAGAGAAGTTTATGGTCAGTAGTGATAAATGAGAAGAAGAATTACTAGACGGGGCTACTTAGAGAATGACCCTGAAGAGGGCCTTTCCACAGAGATGGTGTTGAAGTGGAAACCAGGAAGAAGGGGGGATACGAGCAATATGAACAAAGTTCCACAACACACAGTGACACCTTGTTCAACAAACTTTATATAGAACAACTGTCCTATAAGACTGTGGTGGAGCTGAGATAGCCTGTTGCCTGGCTGTTTGCTGTCAGGCTGGAACAGGATGCATTACTCACAGGTCTGCAGAGACGCTGGTGTGAAATTGCCTGAGCTGATGGCAGTGTGACAGTAAAGTGCCTCCCGCTGTGCCTAGGGCATAATACATAAGGATGCTAAGTGAGAATGCAACTGGCTTTAGTATGTACTATACTTGGGCATTTACTGAAGAGTGGGATCCTTCTGCTGCTAAAAAGTAGCTCACTGGCTCTGGGGAGATGACTCAGTTGGTCGAGTGCTTGCCATACAACTATGGAGACCTGAGTTTGAGGCCCAGAACCCATGTAAAGCATCCAGGGGTGGTATATGGTTGTAATTCCAGTGCTGGGGATGTGGAAACAGGCAGACTCCTGGGGCATGTTGGCCAATTAGCCTTGCTGAATCATACCCAGGTCCCATTGAGAAACCCTGTCTCAAAAAGTGAAAGCCCAAATAAAACCCAAGGTGGGGGTCTAGGGAACATAGCTCATTGAGTAAAAGTGTTTGCTGTGAAATTCTGGGGGCCCTAAGTTCAAATCCTCAGAACTCCTATAAAAACTGTAGTGTGAACACCTGTAATTCCAGCACTCCTGCAGAAAAACTTGAGGTTAAAACTTGAGGAAAAAGCCCTGAAAGTGCAATGACTGGCTAGCACAACATACACAGAAAAACAACCAAGAGGCCCATCTTAAACTAGACAGAAGACAAGTGCCAACACCCAAAGTTCCCCCCTGACTTCCACGTGTGTGCCATGGTGAGTACATGCTTATAGTCACACACGTAAGTGTATATTTGCACACACATATGTATACATACATATATGCACATATATAAATCAGAACAAAACAAGCAACAAGAACAATAACAACAACAAATGACACCTGAGGTACCACACCCAAGGTTTTTCTCTGGCCTCCACACACATGCATATCTGCAGCCATAAATAAGTGTGGATCTATACCATCACACACACACACATCACATACAATAAACAGCATGTGGTTTTGCTGGCACCATCTTCA
This sequence comes from Ellobius talpinus, assembly GCA_001685095.1. Taxonomy (NCBI): domain Eukaryota; kingdom Metazoa; phylum Chordata; class Mammalia; order Rodentia; family Cricetidae; genus Ellobius; species Ellobius talpinus. The sequence continues at coordinate 4,369 of LOJH01078129.1, forward strand.
GACATCTTGTGTTTACCAGGCCTCATGATGGCACCATTTTCTCCCGTGTTTTACCTTTTGTGGCTTTGTTCATCAAGGCCCTATGAGCATAAGGTTACATCCTGTGTGCAATGTGGCCATACACTGCCTTGTGTGACAGGTTATGTTTGTGGGAATCCTCACATAGCAATGTCACACAATGACGCATTTCTCATGATGCATCTTTCAATGCCCCATCCTAAAGTCCCCACTACTTTTCCTTAGAATATTGTGTGATTGTGCACAAGGATGCAGGGAAGAGTGGTCCAGGCTGGAAAAACAGGTGTAAGGTCCTGAGGCAGCACAGGGCTTTGAGAAGGCAGGCACGGCTGGCTGAGCTAAGTGAGAGGGAGGGGCTGGCTCTCAGGTGGGTACCAGTAGCTCAGGGTGAAACTGATGCGGGTTGTTGGGGCTGCAGATGTTTTGTCTAGGGTAGGGTGATGGGAAGCCTTGGGAGTCTGAAGCAAGCAAAGAGCACACATGCACTTAGGGTTTGATAGCTTCCCTCTGGCTGTGGGTGGAGAAACGTCCACAGGGGCTTGGTGTGAGTGCTGTGTTGTTTTAATAGCTCCTTGGCTTGGGGAGGCTCTGGGCTGTCATGTCTGCTCATTTCTGGAGCCTAGACAGTCCCACCCTGGCCAATTTCAAACTACCAAGAGTTTGACAACCAGCTCTAAAATCTTGTTGAAATCAAAGCAGTCAGCTCAGGGGAGCCCCTGTGAGTCACTGCCAACAAGGCAGCGTGGAAGACAAATTCCGAGCTTCTAGGGCTGTAGGGCTGTCATAAAGGGAAGAAAACAGCATCAGACTGTGGGAGATTATTTATCATTTTCTCTTTTAAAATCTCTGTCTCTCTCTCTCTCTCTCTCTGTGTGTGTTCCTACATGTACACATGTATGTATGTATGAGTCTGGCCACATGCGAACCATGGAGTGAGCGTGTATGGCAGTCAGAGGACAACTTTAGATGCCATTCGTCATCTTCCCCCTTGCCTGAGACAAAATCTCTTATTTTGCGGCTGCATATGCCAGGCTTTGAGACTCAGGAAGTCTCCCGGCTCTACTTTGCATCTCACAGCAGGAGCTCTGGGACTGTGGATGTGTGCTACTGCATTTGGCTTTTTGTGGATGCCCGGGATCCGAACTCGGGCCCTCACAGTTGTACAGCAAGCACTTTGCCCATTGAGCTATCTCTTCAACTCAGGGAAGTGTAAAGCTTCCTCCTATTAATTGTGAACAAGGTAATTGATGTTTCTGCTACATGTCATTTAATCCTCTAGGCAGCCCAGGGCCACTGCTAGCCCTTAGAGCACTTTTGCACAAAGTGGAAAGAGGAGCCCTTCTGCTGGGAGTCATAGCTGGCACGCCAGTCCTGGGGCAGAGTTGGTGATAGGTTGTGGTGATTCCTTCTTCATGGGTGTGGAATAGAAAGCCACAGTGGTGAAGGGATTTGTCTGAAGTGGAAGAGGTGGAATTTGAAACCGAGTTGCTCCAGCTTAAAGTCTTGAATAATTTTCCTCAGAGCCCCATCGTGTTTTCAATGCCACCCTCTTGAGGACAGCTGTAAGTTTGGCAGTCAGGTGTGATAGCCTGCCAAGACAGGGAAGGGGAGAGGGAGACAACACAGATGCAACACAGGGAAAGCGATGTTGTATTCCATCATGAGAAAAGCTTCTTCAGAGTCAGGAAGCTCTGAAGGGAAGTTCTGCAACACCAAGGAAACAAACAATTCACAAGGCTCAGGAAGTCCCTGAATCTTACTAGATTTGCAAGGTCTCTCTGTCTTCAACAGTTAGGACTGCTGAGGAGAGAGGCTCTCAGAGCTGCGATTTGCCTGCAAGTTTTGCAGAAAGCTCTGGGGTTTCAGCTTTTCTGAGTCATCATTATGCATGTTGGGGAGGGTTTTCAGCGCTGCAGTGACTTTTGTGTCTGCCACACTCCTGCAAGGAACCTTTTATGTCCACTGCTCATTATTTCAAGAAGTTGGATTTCAGTGTTGGATTGCTGCTTTGGTCTGCCGCTGGCTCCTTCTCTGGAGTGAGTAAACGTTTGTCCATGACTCCCAAGTAATACTGTCACCCAACACATGAGTTATAGGTTTCTATGGCAACATTTTGTCCCTAGTGCTGTTAAAAATCCAGACAAGGAGAAAGTTCTAATAATATCAGCAAATAATCTTAATAATAAACAATGAACACCTATTTTTTAGAAAATAATCCAAATATCTTTGTATTAATTTCAGAAGAAAAAATAGGTTGATATTAAAGATGAGAACACTGAGTCTCAGAAAGAATAAGAAGCAAGTCCACAGTCACCCAGCTAGAGAGTGAGGGGCATCCAGGGCTATTACTAGTATGGCATTTCAACACAAATCCCACTGGAGTGTGAGCTCAACCTGTGGGCAAAACCATCCTGTTAGTGCACCACTCTCCCTCCAGAGATCTTGGGCTTGATTCTGGATCAGAGGATACCAGGTCACTTCCTAAAATACACTGGAACATGACATCTAGTCTGTTATATGGAGAATATTTTCTCATCTGGTCCCCAAGTACCGAAGCAGTGGAATTCTAACCATGAGTAAGATTTTGCTGGTGGCATTTTGATTTACTCAGCATTTCTCTCTGTACCTCCCTTTGCTGACACCCAATCTCTCCAGAAAACTGTGGTGCTTACATGGTTCGATGTTTCACTAAGTAACTATGGGAAGCAGAATCTGGATATATGGAAGGTATCAAGTTGCTACTTCTCTTTTCCAAGCCCCAAACATGGCCTCTCCCCTCCCCCCACTGGTTCCCAGGGCCAACAGAGTTAGAAGTGTCCACAGCAGAATTCCTGGACAGCATTGGGTTGGCTCTCCACTTGCACCCACTTTATTCATTTATAGTTTTCCTATTTTTGACACTGAATGAGAATCTGTAGGGCACTTCCCAAGAGCAGGGCCCTTTCCTGGCTTTGGGAAGAGTCAAGGATTAGACTGGAAGGTTTTCTTCTTATTTTTTCCCAAGGAAGTAGAATTCAAATTGGAACCATATGTCTGGTTTTTCTGAGCTACACAGCAAGGCTAGAACAGGGTCTCCAGCAGCTAGCTCTTTGTTGCCTCCCTGTTAGCTTGGCTTTACTTTTTCCTTGAATGAGAAGCTGGAGGTACATCCTGTTCTGTGCAAGAACTCCCTGCTGGTGATGGATGGTGTAGCAAGATGTCCAGGAATACGTGTGTGTGTTAGGAGATACACGTGCATATATATGTATATGCATATATGTGTGTGTATGTAACTTCTGTAAACATTTGTAATTTAGACCATCTTGGAAAGCTGAGGTCAGGCTATGATTTTGATATAAAGTGAGTCCTCCCTCCCCCTGTACCCGAGGCTCATATGTTGAAAACTTTGTCCCCAACTAGTATATGCAAACACTAAGAGGGAAAATCATGGAGCTCTACCTTCACAATGGATTCACTCTTGAGTGGACTCATAATCTGATGACATTTGAGGGAAGCAGTGGGAAGTGAGGCCCGGATGGAGGAAGTAGTAACTGGGGTATGCTTTTGAAGGATGTCTTGTCGTTGGTCCAATCTTGTCTTGCTCTTTACTTCTGGGTTACTGAGGGCAAGCATCCTACTTCTGTTCCACACTCCCATCAAGGTGTGTCTTCCAGCAGAGTTCTGAAAGCGGTGGATTCAGGAGACTGTGAATGTATTCTCTCAGGTGTTTGTCCCAGCAACAAAAAGTCTGACTGGCAGAGGCATGGCTCTCTGGTTCTCCATTCACACGCTTTATTTTAATCAGTTTCTTTTCAAAATTTAGGCACAAGTATGTATTACATGTTGTGCATATTCCCTTGTGCTCCTACCTTCCCTTTTCCCACTCCCTGTGGTGATGTAAATAGGAATGGCCCGCACAGTCTCCTGTGTTTGAATGCTTGCCCACAGCAGGTGGCACTATTAACAGGTGTGGTCTTCTTGGAGGAGGTGTGGCTTTGTTGGAGGAATTGTTTCACTGTGGGAACTGGCTCTGAGGCCTCATATGCTCATTATTCTCTGTGTGGCTGTCTCCGTCTGCTGCCTGTGGATCAGGATGTAGAACTCTCAGCTCCTTCTCCAGCACCTTGTCTTTCTGCATGCTGCCATGCTCTGTGGCATGACAATAATGGACTGAGCCTCTGAAACTGTAAGACACGCCATTAAATGTTTTCCTTTGTAAGAGTTGCTGTAGTCATGGTATCTTCACAGTAATAGACACCCTAAGTAGGAGACCCCCATTTGTCCATATTGCTTCACCTCTCCTTCCATGTCATGTACACATACATGACTGTGTATCTGTATAAAATCTAGGAACTGCATCACATACATGACTGTGTATCTGTATAAAACCTAGGAACTGCATCACATACATGACTGTGTATCCGTATAAAATCTAGGAACTGCATCACATACATGACTGTGTATCTGTATAAAACCTAGAAACTGCATGTAGATGGAATGTCTCGCACAGTCCCGTAGCCATTCAGTATCAAATAAACATACAGAAGCTTATATTAATTATAAACTGTTAGGTCTATTAGCTCAGACTTATTATTAACTAGCTCTTACAACTTAAATTAACCCATANATAAAATCTAGGAACTGCATCACATACATGACTGTGTATCTGTATAAAACCTAGAAACTGCATGTAGATGGAATGTCTCGCACAGTCCCGTAGCCATTCAGTATCAAATAAACATACAGAAGCTTATATTAATTATAAACTGTTAGGTCTATTAGCTCAGACTTATTATTAACTAGCTCTTACAACTTAAATTAACCCATAATTATTGCCTATGTTTAGCCACATGGCTTGCTGCCTTTTCTCAGTGAAACATTCTCATCTTGTTTCCTCTGCTTCTGGATGATGACTGTGTCTCTTCCCAGAATTCTCTTAGTCTGGTTGCCCTGCCTATACTTCCTGCCTGGATACTCGCCAATCAGTGTTTTATTAGACCAATACAAGTGACAAATTTTTACAGTGTACAAGAGCATTGTCTCACAGCAAGGAATCACAAACAAAAAAACCATAAATTTATTTTCTGAGATGGGCTGAATTAGCTTCATATGGTTGTCTCTATTTCTATCCATTTTTCTGCAAATGATGTATAACTTTATTTTTCCTTGTGGGTGCAAAAGTTCCATTGCATGTATTTGGCACATTTTATTTATTTATTTATTTTAAAGATTTCTTTATTTTTATTTTATGTGCATGAGTGCTTTGCCCATGTGTGTATATGGGCATCACATGTGTGCCTGGAGCCATTGGAGATCAGAAGAAGACATTGGATCTTCTGGAATTGGAGTTATAGATGTTTGTGAGCTGCCATGTAGGTGCTGGGTTCCAAACGTGGGTCCTCTGGAAGAGCAGTCAGTGATCTTAAGCATTGGATCATCTGTTCAACCCCTAGTCCATTTGCTTTACCCATTCCTCAGTTGTTGGACACCTAGATTGGTTTCATAATTTAGCTATTGTGACTGGTACTGTAATGAGTGTTAATGTGCAAATGTCCCTGAGATATGGAATGTAGCACAGTGCCTGGTACATAGAAACCGCTTCATGCTTACTTGGCACATAGACAAATAAACTACAGAGGCTCCCGTGTACAAGGGTAATCCTGGAGGCAATAGACAGGCTTCTCGTGAGCCTTTTGTTCTCTACACATCCTTAAATACAGCTCAAGTTGGCCTTGAAATGGGCAGAGAATTCTGTTTTGCCGTTGCTGAAGCTGAGGATTTTCTTGCCTTACCTAGCACAGTACAATCTTCACATTCATGGACTGGTGTTTTCTTTTCTGATGAGCACGTTCTGGAAGCAGACAGGAAACTCAAAGTCTTTTGATATTTGTAACGATGAGTAAATTAAAACTGTCCTTTTCCGTACTTCTGATAAAAGACCCTTCAGTCACGTCTCTTCACTGGGTCCTCCAAGATATCGCAGGGTAGTACAGGAATGGTCCGGAACAGAACGGGGACAGGGAAAGAGGTGTTGGGGTGACCAAAGTATCTGTGTCCTCTCCATACCTCTACACTGGTCACAGTGCAGCTGGAGGCTAATGTCACTCTCGGAGAATCAGACTTTGGTCTCTGTGGGCAGCAGTGGAAGACGCCTCCTCTTTTTCTGGTTAGTCTTGGGTGTGGAGTTGTTCCTGCTTCTGCTTGTGAGAGATAGATGTCTCTGTCTGCCATTGAGCTGATGCCCAGGGACCCCCTGAGACAGTGTGAGCCTCAAGTCAGGGTCAGAAAGCCAGAGTACTCACTGGGCCACAGAACTAGGATTTTAACTTGCTCTGTTCCTCATCCTCTAACCCAAGATCCTTCCTATGTAGAAAAGAATAGAGGTCCAGTGAAGGTGAACCTCCTAGGCCCCGACTCCACTGCCAGCGTCTCTGTCTTGGGATGGAATATTCCCATGAACTGTGAAGCACTTCCAAAGGAAAGTCAGAATCCATGTGCCTCCTTTTGTCACTTAGATCCTAATAAAAAAGGAAAGGAAGAGACAGAGCCGTTAGTCTTGCTACATCCAGTTCACAAACCTGTTCATCATCTCCCCACATACTGGCCATTTCACTGTTGTCGTGGAAATGACACACATGTATCAGAGAAGAGGATGCAGAAAACAAGGTGGGTCTGTGCAGTGTGGTAGCGTGGGAAAGTTTCAGCCTGCAAGAAGTGGATAAGAGGTAAGTTCTCCCAGAGAGGTGCCACCCAGACCCCCTGCACTCTTCCCTGCCACTACCCAGCTACAAAGCCCCTGATGTCCTGAGACATGTTTAGAGGAGAGGCTGAGGGCCCAGAGGCCTTTCCCTCAGCCTGTTCTGGCATCAGGGCCCCTCCCTTTCCTTTGTCAGAAGCCTGCTGTCTCTGTAAATTGTGTCTGGGAGGAAATGAGATCCTCCTTCTACCAGGCCATTTGCTCGCTTCCTGAACCGCCGAGAGTGCTGGGGGAGGAGGGCATGAATATTTTATAAAAGGCCATAAAACATAATTTGTTCCTCTGAGTGAATTAGAAACTGTAGTTAAAAAAAGAGAGAAGTTACCATCCATTGGCCAGGAGTTTTGCATTATTTAACCCCAGCTATTTCATTATAGCCCTAATGCAGGAGGACCAGAACACTAAAATCACACCCTGTGCCTCCAAGGAAGGAAACATCAGCATAGAGCCCCCCAAACAGACACCCTGACTCACTGGGCAAGGGATCCAGAGCTCTTCTTAGAGCGGCTTACACAAGTGACATGAGCCGACCACAGAAGAGTCAGACACAAACAGAGGGTCTTCGCTGGTCAGGTATATTTGCACCAAAGAGGAACATGAGACAGAGGTCCTGGTGGGGTCTCTTCTGTTGGATGCTGCTCAAACTCAAACTTCCTTCTTTGTAGAAGCCGCTCTTTGAATCCCCAAGACTAGGAGGGGAATCAAGATGAGAATAAAACAGTCTTTAAAAGTGTCCTTCAGGCTTCACTGTCTAATCCTGTATCCCTGCTGAGATCTTGCCTTCCAGGAATGGATTGGAGACCCTGCCCTTTCCTATCTATTTTGAGACCATCTGTCTGCTTCAGCAGACTCCTCCTCCGATTTCCTCTCTTGTACAAGGCATTCGCCTCCCCAAGTTCCCGATGGGGAGAAAATCCTCTTTCTTTGTTTTGATGCAAGGTAATTTAATTTCTTCCCTAGGCTGCCCATCACAGCATATCCTAGGCCTTTCTATTACTAACCATAAAGCCCTTTAATTTTATGTCTGGACTAAAAGGACTGTTTACCTTCTCTAGCAAATAAAACAGTAGACACAATAGACAGAAAGTATAACTTCACTGTGTCAAATG
>LOJH01078183.1:4349-17299 GCA_001685095.1 Ellobius talpinus
ACAGACAGACAGACAGACAGACAGACAGACAGACACACACACACACACACACCCTGCCCAGGATGAGCTGTGGGAGGTCCTACTACCAAGACATTGATAGACATTAAGCCTAATACACGTTGGATCTAACCTAATCGGGGCACCCATACTTTATGTAGATTCATCCTAATAAACTTTTGTCAAGGATCATTACAAAAAAATTCTTGTTAAAAATATGTGATAAAATGCAGTATGGATTGAATATATTAATTCCATATAAGAAACTTTGTTATACAGTAAGACAGGAATTTGAACCTAAAGAAACTCTACAGTTTAAATGAAGATATTAAAGAAATGCAAAAATGGCAGGCAGAAAAGTCAAATCCTGGCGCAGTTAGTATTAAACTAGGAAGTAGAACACTTACTCAGTAAAGCCGACAGAAGGATCCTTTCAAACAACAGGGTTCGAAAGTCTAACAATTACTTTAAAAAGTCTGACACAACCCCTAAAAAATTCTCAACTATAAAAATTAAGGCAAATTGAAGTTAGACATTTGCAGATGGAACGAACTCTGGGCCATGCATACAGGCAAGGCTGGCCCAGGGCCTTCTCACAGGCCAAGAGCCTCATCTCGTCTCAGAAATAAAGCCGGGTCTCAGAAGCCACCGAATAGTAGACCAATTAAGATCATCGCCATCTCCATGCTGTCAAGCCCATTGCAGTGGAGGAGAATTATGCAGACAGCTTCTCTGAAGAGCTCCGTTCGTGCCACATGCTCATTATTCTTGGAGGTGGAGGAGGTGGCAAGGAACATGATTTCTGTTGGAAAGTTCTTTTGTTTTCTGCTACCTTTACTTAAATGTTACCAGGTACTATTTTTAATATCCTAAAAAGTGCTTTGAAAAAAAAATGTTAAGGGAATAGTGACACACACACACACACACACACACACACACACCTCGGCAAGTGCTCATATTCTCTGTGTTGTAAGTGGAGTGAATAATGCTTGACTCTGAAGGGGGTGAAGATAATATATTGAAAAATTGTTAAGTATCTGATAAGCCCCTCCGCCTTCAAAAAGAAATTAGAGTCTAGCTGATAAATGTTCATTAAAGGCAGATTTCAATTAAAATTACTGTGATTAATGATGCCTAAATTGATTCCTTTAAACTAGTTGGTTTAAGGCCAAAAGGGTATAAATTGAGTTAGAATCTTTCTACATATTTTTCACAGAAGGTCAAACTGCTTGAAATACATCCTATCATAATAAAATATTTTATAGTAGACTTCCAAGCTATCTGATTCCTGCTTTTTTTCTTTATAACAATGGAACAGTTTGGATCACCCTAAATTCCTCTATAATTTGGCCACATAGCAGATAAATCAGATTGCAACCCACTGATGAATTTCTGCATCCTGTTTCCAGATAGAAATGCTCTTTATGTTCCTAAAAAAGCCAGAGAAACCAATTAAGAATGAAGTATTCTATTTCCAGATGGAAATTCTCTTTAAGTCCCTAGAAAAGCCAGAGAAACCAATTAAGAATGAAGAATATATTTTCTTATAAAAACAATCAATCAATCATAATGGCTCCAAACCAAAGGTGTATTTATCAAACAGCAGTATAAGGAACACACACACACACAAAAAAAAAACCTTGAAACTTGGGGCTACTTTTTTACCCTCAAAATTATGTAGTTACTTTCTGTTTTTCAAAATCCCCAAATCTAAAATACCCTTAATAATTGCTAAGTGCTGTATATTTTATACTTTTTTCTCATTCATAAGAGATTATGAGAAACTTTAATGCAAGTATATTGGCTTGGAGCCATTCTAATAGTAAATAGATACAGGATTATTTAAAATACTGCAAAGTGCACCAACCTTAATTAGGCATTTAAAACTGTTCATTTTAAACATATTTGCTGGTAGCTATACAAGTCTATTAGCACCATACACAGTGGGTTAAAGTATTCTCTCAAGGATGATTTAGCAGTGATTTGGTTTCATGTCTAAAAGGTACACAATTAAAAGAAATGTATTGGGGGCAGTTGTGTGTTTTATCTTTCTAAATTGAATGATGCCCCCATTGCCCATTGAAAACATAAAGATAGGCAAGCCTGAAGAAAAGAGTTTCACATTCCAGCCAAGAATCTTGCTAAACATCCACCATTTGGTTAAATTCCAAAGCCACGTTGGTTACTTCTGTAAGAGATCACAATATGTATTTACAAAATGAAAGTACAGGAGGAAGCAATGTATACATATGCAGTCCATCATCACTGTTAAGTGCTGAGCAGATGAAAATCACTGGCGCTCCTGCCTCCGGAGGATGCTCTCCATCAGCCACCTCCATCTGCACTGCCTTTAACATCACTTGGGTTAGATAGTGGGGCGGGATGCTATACAGTATGAACCCTAACCAGCGGGGCTGGGAAGCATGTTACACTATCATGGCTAGACACATCGGCCATGGTGTTGAAAACCTATGCTTTAGCATGAATTTTGACTTTTTATTTGGTTGTATACATAGTTCATGTTTGGCCAAGAAGAAATACTTTCACAAGGATATTACGGTTTTCCTGGGCCTCCAGAAGTCGTTCCACTAGAGGGAATCCTCTGTTATCTGGGGAGTTTGCCTTCTGGATGAAACATACTATTCCCTTTATGTATTTGTTTCTAATGTCTCAGCAGATAGTCCACACAGAGATGGGTATATACAAGTCTGCTGGGCAGAAGATGGGGTGAGAAGAAAACACACTCCCTTTTGCCACGCTTACACACTCGTTAACTACTCGCCTGGCTGAAGGAACCTGTGAATGGCTTTTGGAAGGAGCTTGTGCGGGACTAGAAACCCTCTCACCTGACTCACCATTAGAAACAACAGGAAAATATACTGTAAAAGAAAAGCGAAGGCAGCCTTTATACGGGGTTGAGCCATCAGAAAAAGCCAGACTTCGTGACATTAGGGAACAGCAGGGAGCATACAGCATACCAAGTGTTCAGTAAGTAGTCTTCCTCAAAGCACAGAACTCATCACTGGTCACTTCTGCACCTTCCTGTATGTCACTGTGTCTTGTGATTTGTGCCGACTGACTCCCTCCAGTCCAGAAGTGACTGTGTTTGGGTGAGTTTTATAAACTTCATTTATTCTTCAGCACTTCCAGGGTTGGAACCGTACCTTTAAATTCCACAGATGGAATTTATTACTGAGAAAGAAGTGTCACAAATGTACAAAATAATTCATCTTTAAAGTTTTTTTTCCTTTCCCATGATCTGGAAATGAAGTCACTGTAACGGAGTATTTATTTTATTGTCCTCGGAAACCATTTCATTAACCAGCTGTTCTACAGACAACTGGATAGCATTCTTGACAAGAGAAGAGGCCGTTTCTATTAACAGTGTTTCATATTGTTCTGAAGTTCTCCCTTTGAAATCACTATCATTAGCAAAAACCCCTACTTGCTCATTTTCCATTGAAATTAGGAATTGCTTAGGGACATTTTTAGATTTCTTAACATCAAATTCACTGATTTCAGTGTCTGTAATGATAATAGCAATTGGCTCCATTCTTTTGCATTCCTCTGATCTGGGTTTCTCTGTATCAATTCCATTTTCTTTCAGATCTGGTGCCTGGGCCACTGTTGCCTCATCTGCCTGGGCCATTACAGCTTCCTCCGCCTGGGCCACGACAGTTTCCTGTGCCTGGGCCACAACAGCTTCCTCCGCCTGGGCCACGACAGCTTCCTCCACCTGGGCCACGACAGCTTCCTCCGCCTGGGCTACGACAGCTTCCTCTGCCTGGGCTACTACAGTTTCCTCTGTCTGAGCCACTACAGCTTCCTCTGCTTTGGCCACTACAGTTTCCTCTGTCTGGGCCATGACAGCTTCCTCTGCTTTGGCCACAACAGCTTCCTCTGCCTGGGCCACTACAGTTTCCCCTGTCTGGGCCACGACAGCTTCCTCTGCTTTGGCCACGACAGNACTACAGTTTCCTCTGTCTGAGCCACTACAGCTTCCTCTGCTTTGGCCACTACAGTTTCCTCTGTCTGGGCCATGACAGCTTCCTCTGCTTTGGCCACAACAGCTTCCTCTGCCTGGGCCACTACAGTTTCCCCTGTCTGGGCCACGACAGCTTCCTCTGCTTTGGCCACGACAGCTTCCTCTGCCTGGGCCACGACAGCTTCCTTTGCCTGGGCCACGACAGCTTCCTTTGCCTGGGCCACGACAGCTTCTTTTGCCTGGGCCACGACAGCTTCCTTTGCCTGGCCCAAAGCACTTTTGTCTGCCTGGCTGACAGCAGCTTCCTCTGCCTGACTCAGTGGGATTTCTTCTGCCTGGTCCTGCACAATGTCACTTGCTTTCTTTTCTTCAGCAGCACCCTTTCTACTTCTGTCATCTTTTGCTCTGGGTGCATGCTCTCGGATGCTGTAACTGGGTTTGTCGACACCACGTTGATACGCGGTGGCTGGTGAGGCGGGAACATGAGAAGCCACTGGACGGGGGCTGTCTGCTTCTGAACTCTCAAGTGGACTTGCTTGCTGCGCCTGTACACTTGGCTTTTCCTCAATCACTTCAGCTTCCTTTTCCAGCACGGGAGTTCCCATCTGAATAGCAGAAGACTCATCTTTTAATTCCAGTTCTACGGAAATCACATTCTCTCCAGAGGTGACATTGCGGCTGACCTGTGGTTCTTGGACATCTTTACCATCTTCCACCAACACACCTTTCTGTGGGCCCTGTGTGGACTTAGCCTGGCTTGTCCGGTCAGCCAGCTGGGTCTGGGGTTTTATCTCCAAATCGTCAGCCCCTCTCTGCTGGACTCCCATGTTGTAGTCTGAATCTTCCGTGAGTTTAGAATGACGACTTCTCTTTGCCCCTCTTGAGAATCTTATGCAAGGAATCTTAAGTCTGGATTTTGCCTTTTTCTTAAGAAGAACTGTGTCCTCGGGCTGCACTTCAGCCACAGATGGCTTCTGCGTCTTCGAAGACTCTGACCTTTTCCTAGGTATCACAAGGCGTTTGATGGAGGCCCAGGCCCCGGCTGGCTGTGGCTGATCAGAGGCCCCAGCTTCTGGGGGACGTATCTTGGTCCCCCCAGCAGTCTTGGAAGCAACCTTAGACTTCATCTTGCTTGCTTTCTTCCTTCTCTTGAAGCAGAGTGTGGCTCTGTTCCTCTCCTGCCTCTCTTGCTGAGGACACACAGCCCCTGGGTCCTTTTCATCTTTCGTTTCTATCTGAATCTCAGAAGCTCCACTGCTCTCCATTTTTACGCTAGACTCTTTCATTCTCTGAGGAGCGTCTTCTTTCTTCTTCTTGAAGTCCTTTGTGACAAAAATATCACACCAAGCCTGGTTTCTCCTGGGTGTCCATCCTGCTTTCACTCCACAGCTGTTTGGACGGCTTCTTCAGGACACAAATGCCTTGTTTGTCTGTTGCTTACTATTTCTTCCTTTAATTTCCCCTTTGAATGAATGTGCTTTCCTGGGTAAACTTCTCCTCTATTCAAAGACCAACCTGAGAAGAGAAAAGAGTGGGGTTTTATTTCAGCACAAGCCTAGTATTTTTCATACAAACTGCATCACGTGGGGCGTATTCTCCACAGAACATACCGGAACAATAATGGCTGCAAAGTGAGGCTTGCTTTTGCCCTACAGAAAAAAGATTCCAGTGAACCCATTTTACTTTATTATTTTTGTTAAAACTTTGTTAGAGGTCACTCTGCACGTATGCCCTTGCCCTTAGTTGACTTCTTCATGAATTGTCATGGCCCCACACAGAAAGTTTAGCAAACACAAAAAACAACAGAGGGCCGGGTGATAGGCAGCTGGACTTCTTTCTCGTCACATCCAGCGAAGAACTGTTGGGGCTTAGAGATGACTGGAGATTAATTAAGTCGAGCCCAATGACAGAACTGAGCTCCCAAGTGGGTGGTGGGCTTGCAGAAAGCCTTAGGCTAGATGAGGTCCTAGCCAGAGTTAGAAGCAGAAATCTTGACTCTCTGGTGTTCTTTCTATTGTAGCATACGGTTTCTGTTCTAAAAATGTACATCCCATCAAGGAGGTGCTACTTTCCATACACACAGAAAAACCCAGCATTGCTGCCGTTCTCCCGCCCTCAAGTCATTGTGTAACTCTGACATTTTCCCCGGCCAAAGCGTCTGCCACTCATACCTTCCCACTGTAACTGCGCAGAGCTGGAGGTAAGTTAGTGAGGTCATAGCCAACACTGGTTGTGCAACTCTTGTGTATGAGGTGGCGTGGAGCACTTTCACAGGCGTCTCTAACCTGCACCACAGTATCCCAGAGTGAGGAGGTGGTGAGATCTCCATCTGCAGTTAAGCAGCCTGCCGGAGATTACAAAGCTAGTCAGCCACAGTGCTCAGATTTAGCCCGAGACTGCCTGCTTCTGAAGCCCGTGCTTTAGTTCCGTGAGACAGTGGAGCGCTTAAAAACACGCATCCGAGGTTGGTCACAGTGGTGCACGACTGCCATTCCAGCGTGTGGGAGGTGGAGGCAGGAGAATCAGTCAAGGTCATCCACAGCTATACAGTGCAGTTGAGGCCAGTGCTGGCTACAGGAGACCCTATCTCAAGAGAGAAAAAAGGGAAAACTATGCTTTGGATCTGGGCACAGAGCTCAGTGATAGCATTGGTTTAGCATGCCACGAGGTAAGGAATTTGATCCCCAGTGCCACCAAAAATAACAATCTACAGAATAGAATGGCTTAAAGAATGGGGACATAGGGTGATCACCCAACAATTCTATGGATTTTAGTTGACAAATGTCCTAAGTTAGGCAAATTATTCTGCTTGCATGTAAATTTTTCACTGCTCTCATTTGGGTACGAGCTCCTAATTCTCTGTAGAACTGGAACCCTGAAAAATCATTTTAAGATCTAAGGAGATTTTTTTTAGGGTAGGTATTGCACGTTTCGTCTTTCTACACAGAAATATAAAAGTCTAGAATATGATGGAACCAAAAACCACGTACAGTCTCTCCTCACACACCCTTTATAGGCACTAGAGCCCAGTCTTAATGGCTCCAAGCCTGAGCAAGCATTCCTTCTAAGCAGAGGATGTATGGATAGAAGAAATATTCAAAAGCCATCATATCCGGAAAGTATCTGAAACTAACCTGAATGGCCTAGGTGTTTGCATGAGAGGCTTCTCTGAATGTACATCACTGTAGAAATGAGCACCCCAACAAGTGTATCCCAGGCAGGGAAAGGATGCAGCCAGCAGGAGTTAAAACTTTGCAGACTGTTAAGACTGCAAATGATTCGCCTTTACCTTTGAGTGGAGCACGATCGCCTTGGAAACCTTAACATCCCTGCTCTCCTTCGGTGGCAGAATCTCATGTCTAAGGCCACAGAAAACAAACACCACCCTTACCCCTTCTTGGGCAGCAAAGAGCAATCTCTATCCAAGCAGAGCAAGGAACCTTTCCCAGCACCAGACAGGAACCGCTAAGCTTCCTCCTGGAGGAAGGACTCTATCCTCCAGGCTTGACACCCCTGTGCAAGAGACAGGGGCTCAGGAGAAAGTGCTCAGAAAGGAAAACACCGGAGGCGTGGAAGAGATAGCCCAGCTTTAAGCTATCTGCAGAATTATCATAGACCGAGCCGAGAATCACAGTTCCCCAAAAAGCCTTGAAGGAAAACGGCTAGGTACCCGCTGCCAAGACTCCAGCAGCACCGNGGGGGGGCAGCAGAACTGCCCAGAGTCACTCACCTGGAGAAGCCTGAGGATCAAGCGACCTTGCAGTCCGTCCGCGCCCCTCGCTGTCTGGTGACCCGGACCCCGGGTCTGCCGCCGCCTTCACCTGCCCACCAGGGACTCAGTGCATCCGATCCTGACCCAGAGCCTCTGGTCCTGCCTCCACTTACCCAGAGCGTCGCGGTCTCGGGCCAGCTCTGCTCCCGAGGTCGGGGCGCACGGGCCCAAGCAACGGGGAGCTCCGGAAGCTGCGGAGCTCGTAGCCCTCTGCAGAGGGACCGCAGCCGCGCGCCCCCTCCCCTGTGAGGAGAGAGACAGCTGGCCGCACCAATGCGAGCGGAGCAGCGGGGCGGGGCGAGAGCTGGGGGCAGGGCAAACCCAGCCAGCCCCCTGCCAGCAGACTGCCCCGCCGACTGGAAGAGACCTTCGTGCTCCCGCCCTGTACGCAACCCCGCTGCATAATGACATCAGGGTCTGGGTGAGGGACCTGCAAGGCAGAGCAGGAGGACCGCAAGGAGAAGAGGGGAGAGGACCCCTCATTTCCTGAGACTCACAGTCGCAAAAAAAAAAACCGTTTGAAAATGCGAGGCGCCCATCATAAATTCCTCTCGAACATTAAAGACAAGGTAGACAGTTTATCTTCAAAGAAAGATTGATGGGGCGGAAAAGATGGCTCAGCAGTGAGCAGCACGTATTTCCTTTACCAGGGGATCCGAGTTCGATCTCCATCACCTACATCAGACGGCTCCCAACCACCTGTAACCAACCCTACAGGGATATCTTGCTTCTGTGAGCAAAATACACTCGCATGCACATGCCCACTCTCCCTCCATAACTAAAAATAAAATTAAAAAGCAAGACTCATAACCGTACAGAATCATAAGGGGTCATCTGGAAAAAAATATTTTGAGACAGGTCTCAGTGTCTAGCTCTGGCCGACCTGGCACTATGTGGACCAGGATGGCACCCAACTCACAGAGATCTATCCACCTCTGCCTCGGGAGCCACACCTGGGTAGAGAGAAAATTATGTATATGGTAAGAAACTGAAACACAAACAGCTTTGTCAAACAAGACCCCAGACCTGCAGAGGCCAAGCTGAGGTCTGCTGGAGGGACGTGGTCATCCACATTCATAGAGCACAGGTGAGGGGCATATAGAACATAGCCCGTCTAATGTCTCACTTAGAAGCACAGCTTCCTTTAGCATTCCTTGGGGGTTGCTCACCTTGTTCCTCTCAAGTGGGGATGGAGATAAGGGCACTTGCCATTCCAGCCCCATTTGGAGCAGAGGGTGCTGGCAGAGTCCACACTCTGGAGCAGGAAGGTGTCGCGTCGGGCGAAAAACAGCCCAAGTACATTTCTGTGTACACAAGGTGTGGTTTCCACAGCTCAGGGCCAGTGGCTTGGGGTGTTTTCAAGAGCTTCAGCTAAGGTCCTATAAATGACATCCCAGCCTCCTCCAGGGTTTTTCCTGGCACAGAGCTCAGGAGGCCCAGGAATGTGTAAGAACAAGACCCCTTCCCTTTTTCTTGAGGGGACCAAGATCTCTGGGAGGGTTAATCTTGGATGTCCACTTGGGGATGGTTTTTCTAGGAATATATTTTCCCTTCCTAAGATTTCTAGTCTAGACTTACTCCACCAAGACTTGATAAGGAATAAATTCTTGGGACACAAAATTGATAAGATTCTAAGTTAAGCTTGTAGGTTAAAAGTTAGTGATAAGAACTGTATGTAACACAGGAAAACCAGATACAGGCAAGCTGTAATTATGGAGTTCGAAGGAGGGAGCTGCAGAGATGTTCAGAGGTTAAGAGTTCTTCCTGATTGGCAGAGGACCATAGTTCAATTCCCAGCACATTTCAGGTGACTCATGGCTGCCTTTAACTCCAGGTCCAGGGGATCTTACATCCTCTTCTGGTTTCTACAGGCATGTGTGCACACACCACACACACACACACACATGCATGCACTCATGCACACGTGCCATTGAGGGGGCCAAAGAAGTCACTCAGTTTGTATAGCATTTGCCTGGTATGCATAAAGCCTGGGGTTCGGACATGGTAAAACATGCCCATGGTCTCAGCACTTAAGAGGTAGGGACGGTAGGATGAGACTTTCAAAGCCATCCTTGGCTACATAGGGAGTCTAAGGTCAGACTGGGCTACACGAGACCCTGTCTCAACACCAAAATGAACTTGATTTAGCTTTGTTCACTCAGCAAACACAGGCGAGTGAAAATGGTCTTTTTATCCCCACGTAGGTTATGTTAACCCTGCTTCTACATCATCTCGAACTTGAAACAAGCTAGAAGAAATCCATGCCACTCAAGCAGTAGAGGTGCTGTGACATCAGCACCAATCTGGCAGACCTGGGAGTTGGCAGTCATTTAGGAAAAGAAGCAAAAGAAGGCTGATTCTGATTAAGGACAGGGTAGCACAGCTGTCATTAGAAAGCAGCTGGAGCCAGGGGTGGCAGTGCAATCCGGGGACTTGGGTGGCTGAAGCAGGAGGATGCCAAGTCCCTAGCCAGGCTGTGCTACATAGCAAGCTCCACTTAAAAAGAAGAAGCATTGGGAGGTGAGAGATGCAGGATGGAACACCAGCAATAAAGAGAATATTGGAAACTTGTAGCTCTCGTGCTTGCTTTGCTCCTAAAAAGGAGATGAACACATTTAAGAGCTGGATTTATCTTCTAAGGGAAAATATGATTTATATGATCAATAACTTATCTGACACCTGTCTCTCATGCACGTGCATGCACACACACACATACCCAGAAGAGAGACTATTACTATAAATAAAATTCCGCATTTGTGGCTTTTCTTTAGGATATGACTAGAACTTGATGCCAGATGTTTGAACAATGCACTCTGTACCTCATGCGTGAAAGAAAAAGAAACCTGTTATTCCTAAACACACTTAAGTGACAAGACTGCTAAGCTATTACTGTATTATTATTGCCTACTACTCCATTTGAATTATATAATTAGGAAATGAGCTATAAATACCTCTCCAATATGATGAGGAACTATCCTTACAGCTAATCTTATTAATGTCACAGATACAGCGTGCCAATAAAGTAGCCTACATATGCCTCTGAACAGCACTGAATCGAATATATGATCTCTTCCATTCTGATCCCCATCCACACGGTCCAGGCTTTTAGCTACCAAAATGGTCTTAACTCCTTGTTAACAATTCTTAAGTTCTTGAACCTTTCTCAGAACCAGCCTTCCACGTACCTTCCTCTGGCACACCATCTAATGCACTGGTGGCTCCAGGTCCGGGGGGTTGATCTATTTGTGGGCACCATGAGAGCTGCAGGGAGCCAACGCAAAGCCAAGTGCCTTACTTGGCAGCACAGGCATACTGCTGTCACATGCAAACTGTGTGTATACATCTTCCGTGCACGGCCCCTGAGGTGCAATCAGGAGGCACAGTCTGCTTCTCAGGGATCCTACCAATATGGAGAGGGGAGCACCAGAAGACTGGGGGCCAGCGGATCTGGTGGACTGCTAGTCCCGTGGTGAAGGGATAGGACTTACCCTGGTGACAGACATGTCCCCTTTACACTGATACTTCTATAGGCATTTTATACACTTGGCTGTAGGTATCGTGTGCCTTCCTTCCTTCATTATGGAAATAGCCTCTGTACTTCTGGCACCTTTGGGCAAAGATCCAAGAATCAGGAACATAAAATCCTTGCCCATCAGGATTGATTGCTCAGCAGCGACCACAACCTCATCTCTCCTTTAAACTTTCATACACCTTAGTTTCCTCTTCCTTCTGGAAGCAAGCAGAATGGACCCAGTCTTCTACTTTGTACAGCTTGGTAGGAGCTGCCTTCTAGGAACTGCTGAGAGGCAGCAGAGAGCAGAGTCTTTGGAATAAGGTGACAGTAGACACCAGCCCTGGAGCCCTGAAATACCTTTCCATAAAATGAGACAGAAGCCTAAGTGATTACAATACACATTCACATTTCCAAGCAGGTGTCAGCTCCTGCTGTGAAGTTGGAGTTTCACTGGCAGGGATTAGTTGTGTGGATGCTTGCACACAAGTTGTAAAGACACATGAGAATGTCCCTGTTTTTTCTACCAATGCGTTATTTACTTGTTGCTTTGTTGAACAAACCCAGGGCCTTACACATGCCAGGCAAGCAATCCACCACTGAGCTACACCTGAAGCCCTATGCTACATTCTTTCTAATAGTAAAAACCATAGGGCTGGAGATATGACTCAGCAGTGAAGAGCATGTGCTGCTGTATTAGCAGAACCCATGTCAAGCGGCTCAGAAATACTCGTCCAGTTCCAGGGGATCCAATGCCACTGGCCTCCATGGGCACCAGCGCATTCTCCCACACTGATAAAAACACATAATTAAAAATTAATCTTTTGGCTTTTCTTTCTTTCTTTTTTTATTGTTTTTTCCTTCAAGACAGAGTTTCTTTGTGTTGCCCTGACTGTTCTGGAACTCTCTGTAGACCAACCAGGCTGTCCTCAAACTCAGAGACCCACCTGCCTCTGCCTCCAGAGTGTTGGAATTAAATGCATGTACCATCACACCTAGCTCAAAATCTTAAAAACAAACAATCCTCCTCCCCCCCAAAATTAAAATTACATGTCTTTAAATCCCATCACTCTGGGAGGCAGAGGCAGGAGGATCTCAGTCTGGTCTTCATAGTCAGAGATATATTCTACCTCCAAAAAACCAAAAAAGAAACTTAAGGGGCTGAAGAGCTCCTCATTGGTTGAGAGCACTTATTACTCTTCCAGAGGACCCAAGCCAGGTTCTCAGCACCTGTCAGGAAGCTCACAATCACAAACACCTATAACTCCAGCTTCAGGGGATCTAACACCCTCTTTTAGCTTCTACAGGTTCCCATACATATGAAAAGAAAGTGAATTAAAAAATTGGTGTTTTAAATCCCCCCCTTCTCTATATTCATTTGTCCACTATTCTTTCCAGTACTGAGGATTTGCTTCCCCAATGCTTGGCAGGATGGAGGAAGCCTGCATCCTTTAAGATGGTCTCTAAGTGTCACATAAGATTGCTTCCTTCTTGTTTACACATGGATTACCTAGCAAATCCCATCCCGGATGATATTCTATAGACTACTTGGAAGCTTATGAAAAAGATGCCTCGTCTCAGGGACAGCAAGCACCTTATGGAACTATCCACAAGGAAGCAGCAACAGCCTTTACTTCCATGATCTACAAAGTGGGTGGGGGGCAGAGAGATGAGTGAGGGGGCAG
>LOJH01078231.1:1201-12520 GCA_001685095.1 Ellobius talpinus
CTCTTCTGGCCTGCAGGCATACACAGAGACAGAATATTGCATACATAATAAATATTTAAAAAATAAGACCTCAAAAATAGTACTGGTAGTGCTATGGATATTTTGAATAAATGAGCAAGGAATATTTTGAAAACATGCATATTTTGATGGGGTGTGTGTTTCCAGTTTTTTATTTTAATGTTTTGTATTTAATGAATAAATTCAGGAAACTTATTTTATTTCACTGGTGCCATTAACAGATTTCACTGTATGTCTCTTCCACATCTACTGAGAATATCTGGGGTGATTGACACATCTTTTATGGTATGAGGACACTGCCCTGTTTAGACATAAGCATCCCAGTCCCCCAGATAAGCAAAATGAAATTCTCACTTTCATCCAGTTTGAAATTCTGCCTCTCTCAGATCAGGGCTGACCAAGGGCCTCCCGTACCAGTAGTGGAGGAGGATGACTTCAGCTCTTTTAGTATTCTCTGCTTTGTTCCATCCTTCCTTGCTCTTTGCTTCAGACTCCTCTAGATAAGGAAAAGAGACAATCAGAGGAATAGGCGAAATATTGCTGGCCTCTGTTGGACAGTGTTCTCTCATGAGGGATACACTTTTGATGCCAGTTAAAGTCTGCCACTTCTATTCCATCCCTAAACTCTGTTTCTTGCATTCCTTTGAAAATTTCTGCCCTGAAAATTTTAGTTCTTCCTAAGTTTCTGGTCAAGGTTGCTTTTTGAGGTCCTCTCCTGTCAGCAAGAAGCTCTCAAGGAGGAAGTCATTACAAAGAAGCTCTAGCCAAGTTTTCTTAGGCATGTTTTTCTTGGGTTTTAGGGAAACTCGTGTGTCCATTTTTTTTTCAGATTAAAAACTGTGCTATTCATTCTTTCTTCTTGTTTTCAGGCAATGGCCATGCATGGAGCTCCCCAAATCCAATGGACTTATGTCACATTTCCTAAAGAACGCTTTTACTGTATAAGACCTTTGTTCTGTGATGGCATTCAGCTCAGAGTCGCAAGTTGGGGGAACTGACTACACAAAGTGTTCAGTGAAGTGGAAGGTGCGGCTTCCAGAGAGGTCGCGAATGCACGTGTCTCCCTGCTATCAAAGGAGCAGAAAAGTCGTGGTTCTCTTTACTGATTAGCTTCTGTCATGCTTCCTTCTGTGATAAATATTGTCTGAACTTCTTATCTATTGCAGAAGGTAGAGGTGGGCCACAGTCCAGAGGTTACAGAGGAAAGTTTTGATGAGCTCTCCGCAGATCCCTCAGGGTGACCGTGATGCTACACTTGCCCTTCATCATTCTCAGGTTTGTAGAGCATCAGAAAGGCAGAAATCTATGGAGCATCCACAGTGTATTATCTAACCCACCCACGCCTACTACCCTGTGGGCTGGTTTATATTAAATTCATAACCACACAGAAATGAGAGCCATCAGTGTCATTTCGTTCATCCACATGCTTAAGTTACCTCTGTTGCATCAAGTTGGTAACTCATTCAGTCTCAGCACCCCCAGTCATGGCAACAACACATTGTATCTGGATACAGCCATCGTTAGAAATCTGTCCAAGTGTCAAGCTAAAATCTGCTCTGTAATTTTTACCCAACATGCCTCCTTGTTCTCTCCTTTGAAGCTAAACTGGACAAGCTGTTCTGTCCTGAAAAATCTTTTATGTGTGAACCTTGAAATATCTAAGGATAACAGAGATGTTTTTCTATTTCTTAAAGACTCGAGATTCACATTGATTTTAGATGCTCCTCAATGAGAATGATTCAGATACTGCCAGTACAGAGGCTGCTTGGATACAATTCATTTGCCAGATGGCACCTCACCTACACCAAGTAGAGTGGATATTTCAGAATACATTGCATTTAAAACCCACCCTTGCTGCCACCATGCCTCTTTTCCTTGCAGAGTCCTATTTGTTCTCTGGAATTCAGACATCTTGCTTTGTGTTGCTCTTTCCCTTTCTGTGGTCTGAAAAGTATCTTTACTTTACACACCATTATTTTCATAGGTAGCATATCCAGTGATAATTACTAAATGTTAAGATCTTGGCACAGGGATAGTATGACATTAATCTAGGTTTTCCTGCATGGTCATCACAGACTAGAGATTTGATAAATGTTGTTAGGTGAATAAACAATTGACTGAATTCTACCATTTCTATTAGCTATTTTAGTGCCATATCATATGGCTACCCAATGCTGCTCACCTGGTCATTACACATTTCTGGGTCTCTTTTATTTCTGTTCAGCTAAACAAAGCTTGACCCATTATACTTGCTGTGATGCCTAATTTTGACTGTAAACTTGACTATATCTGTAATTAACTAAAACCCCCAAATGGAGGGATACACCCCTAAGAGATTTTTGCTTAATTTGAAATGGGAAGACACACCTTAAATCCAGATCTCTTGAGGGTTATAGACCTCCATCTAGTCCTCACCAGGAAGTCCCTTCCTTCACTGGTGTTAGAGCCTTCTTCTTGGGGATTTGGGCATATAGTGAAGACCAGCTGAGGCCCAGCTTCATAGATTGAACAGCTACTGGATTCCTGGATCTTCCTTTCATAGGCAGCCATTGTTGGATAAGCAAGACCATAGCTTGTTAAGTCTTTCTAGTAAGCCCCCTTATTAAAGAGAGAGAAATTGATTCATTCTGTAAATTCTGTTACTCTAAAGAACCCTGACTAATATATTTACATGCCCTGTTTATATTTTTAATTATACACATACATTGAAAAATCAAAATTTGAAAAATGTATTTTAATGAAAATATTCATAACTTATTTAAGCTTTTTTAGGTATTGTTTTACTCAGTGCTGACTGTTCATCCCAGAGCCTCACACATGCTCTTCAAGTACTCCACTAACAAGTTATGCTTGTTTCTAAGCAATTTATTAATTCAGAGTAAGCCTTGTTTTATTAGCTGTTTATCCATAACTTCCTAAAATATCCCAAGTGTGCATCTAGAAATCAACAAAATAGCAAAGTTAAGTATCTCTTTTATTTTGGCTTCTGTTTTGGTTGATGGTAAAGGGGACTGTGAGAGAAGAAAGAGCTTCTCATTCCTATTCCCAAACCACGTATTTTGAAAGACTGGATCCCTTTGTTGATTCCTGTCTACAGCTCTTCAAACAGGTTCTTTCGCTGTATTTCTGTGTCTCCTCTTCCCCAAAGCCCACATCAACTTGTTCATTTCTGAAAGCTATCGTTTAGCGTAAAGTCATGCAAAACAGCCTCTGAAGAACTACAGCATGTTCTCGTGTGTTGAACAGGGCAAATAAAGAGGAAATCTACTCCTCCTGGAATAGTCTATCCTTGGCTTTACAAGCGGTGTGTAAATAAACAGAAGCACATAAATGCACTCTTGAACTGGGCATGGTGGTGCAAGCCTGTAATCCCAATATTTGTGAAGCTGAGGGGGAAAATCGGGAGTTCCAGTCTAGCTTTGGCAACCTATGAAGTTCGTGACTAGCCTGGGTTACATGAGACCCTGTCTTAGAATCAAGCAAACAAATGTGCAGGGGATCGCAATAAAGTAGTCCCACATTAGCTCAGAATTGAGTATAATAAAAGGGTTCTTTGTTTAGGGGTAGGTTCACAGATTAACAGTCCTCTGCATGAGCGGGCAACAGAAATCCAACCCAGGAGCCTACGNCAGGGTGCGCGTTTCTACATTTGTTTTTATAGTACCCAAGACCACGCCCAAAGTGGTCCAGCATCTCAGAGGCCATTGGCTGAATGAGTTCCCCCAGCACAAAAGTAATTTTGACAAATTCTATTTGCAATGTATAAAGTGCTCTTACTCATTCCGAAGAGTTTATTGTGTCTGGTCACAGTTTTAAGTGTAGGAAATGTAGCTTACAGCCTTTTTTTTTCTCCTACAATTGACTTTCTATTTACCAAGCCATTGTTTATTGTATGCTTGTCTCTCTGGATCCTTGTTTCCTTACTGGGGAATAAACGCCTCTAGTTATCTACTGTATTTCTGAGGGAAAACCAGGTAAGGCTAAATGTAAACTTATCAGATTTGACTGTTTAAATTTGGCAGCAGAGGTGGTTAAACACATAGCCCGAGAAATAAACATGAGGGATTGGTGGGAAACAAATGGGATGAGTCGGGAATGGCTTTGCCTATGGCCTGAACTACTGCTTTGAAGTATTTAGAGTTCTCGCAAAAGGACTGTTATTATAACCAAAGCTGGCTTCTCATAGCCTTGTTATGTCCACTGGAGGAATTGTGCTTCGTCCAGGAGTTTAACTTCTATTTGTCACCGGCCTTGTAAACAGTGGCTCTGTTTTTCTTAATCCCTATAAACACTCCAGACCCACTGGTCTGCTTCTTTTAAGCATTGAACACATTGTTGGTGCTCAATAAATGTTTAGCAGTGGGGATACTTACGTTTAACAGCTGCAACACCGGCTCCAAGGACAGCTGCATTTTAATGGTGTGTGAAGTGATTTATGTGTAAGCTGCTAAAACTCATAACTAAAGTACTTAGCACTTGAGGCTCCTCTGGGACCAAAGGTTATGGATTAAGGTAAAACAGTTTTAGTATTTAATTCCGAAAGAAGTAAATTACCCTGGCCAAATGCTCTTTGATGTTACTGGTGAACTGCTGTGGTCTGATGCTTCACTGCCATCAGGAAGCCTGGTCCAGTGGTTGGAGCTGTGGCCAGTGATGCAGGAGTCCTGGGTACTATTTCTGGTTAACACACTGGCTTCCTGGGTGACCTTGGACAACTCATTTAACCTCTTCTTCCCTTAGTCTCTCACCCTAAGGGTTGAACAGGCTCTGCTTTTCAAGGTTCATCCCTGAAAGGACGCTTTAAGGGTAAAACTTTCAAATGGTTTATTTGGTGATAGCATTTTTGTAGGAATGGGTGGTTTGTTTTTCTCCCAGCTGCATTGTTCGCTGTTAGAAAGGCAGTATATATTAATGTGTCCTTAGGCCAAATACACCAAGCACATTCTCAGCTGTGGACACGAGTGTCTGTATGTAGAACATGCACACACTGCCAGGGACGTCATCCAGGCTTACTTGTTCAAGCACGCTTATTATGAATCTGTCCTCATGATTAAATAGTTTTTGAGGAAGCTAAAAGAGCCTTATCTAAACATTTGGTCTAAATATTTGGATTGGGAATTGCCTTTGGCTCATAGAGAACAAGGTCATATGTTTGGGCAAATAACCAATCTCCAAAATTCAAGGCTTCTACAGATGCAACAGACGAGTAAGATACAGAAGACAACATCCTGTCCTTTCATTCCGATGAGCTAGTGCAGCTGGAAGAGATGACATTTGACCAGATCCTGAGTTTTAACTTCTTAGCTTACTGTAGATTCCAGAAATGACCTCTCAGGTTCCACCTTTCTGAAGATTCTGGATGGACACATAGCAGCTCCAGTGGGCCATGCAAATCTTTCAGGAAAATGGTAGGTATGAATGAGGTGTGGTGTGCAAAGAGGAAAAAAGTACGTAAAAGAGGAAATTATTGAATAAAATATAATTAGTCTGGTGATTAGTGCATTAAATTATCCCAGTGGAATGTTTTCCTCTGAGTTTTTGTCACCAAAATGGGCTGGGCTTTTTCTGGGTCTTAAAAGGTGTCACTGGATCTGATTCTCACACAACCCTTACCACAAGAGTAATTAACACACACGTATATGGTTCCTCTACAGGGAAATTAAATTGGCCTTGAAGGAAGAAAAAGATTCTATGGGCAGCATAAATACACTCAGATGCTTTTTTGTTTGTTTTTTTTGAGTTATCATATTTCTTATAGATAGTGGTTAGAAACTGCACTATGTTTGGTTACTATCTTGTACTTTTTAATACCATTTTCAATTTTCGTTCTGCATCTTCTGAGAACAAGTTGCTAACATGGATAAGATTCTCATGCATACCTACTAAAAAGCAAAGAAATAATTTGTTAGTCATTTATTTTCAGCTCTAATCAATGAATTAATGATTCTTAGTTTTCAGTAAAAATAACCATCAACCATGAAAACCAATTTTAGAATTAGAAAGTTTTATAGAAAAAATAAGTTTGATATTGTGGGTACAAAGCTCTGGTTACAGCACAGTAGTGGCTAATATGCATATTCAACATCATCGCTGCTTTAATGGGGGCATGTTTTGATGAATCTGAAGTTTCTGAGAAATATAACTTTTAGATTTCAGCAGAAGAGACAACATATACTAAGTGCCAACAAACCCTCATCTGCTTGTAAATGAACCAACTGCTAGACAAAAAACAAAGCTGCTAACTACTGAGAAAATTCAGTGTTTATTTCAATGCATTGATCATGTGGGAAATTTTAGAGGCCAATAACGTATTGGCTCATTTTCCTTATGGACCAGATAATAAGGGGGATTTCCTAAAATCAAAACACTGAACCAGGTTTACCCTGCTTACATCCTCCTGAAATCTTTGGAACCCATTGAAATCACATAAGAATTGAATTATGTGATTGTTTATTATTTTCCATTCTTGAGAACTTCATATATGTTCTCACATTTTTTTCCTGTTCCCCAACTCCTTCTGGATTGTATTTACACTGGACTTTGTGTCTTTATTTTTCTCTCTAAGGAACAAAATGAAAGAAGAGAAAAGAAAAGAAAAAAGCCTCTGAAAAACAGGGAGTCCAGTTTGTGTTGACAAACCACTTCTCTACATGGGGCCTGCCTTGGGGTATGGTTGATAAATTCATTGTCATTCCACTGGAGAAAACTGATTTTTTCATCTCTCTACAACTATCATTTGTGAAAGCTTCTTGGCTCTGGACGCTATTTTGTGCTAACTTTCCCTCCTCTTTGCTTAGATTTTGTCTGAATTGAGCATGTGTAAGTCCTGTGCATACAGCTATAGTTTATACAGCTATGAGTTCATATGTGCACCGGCCTATTGTGTCTGGAAATTTTTTTAATCATCCTTCACTTCTGGCTTCTTGCTCCCTCTTCCATTAAGATCCTTGAACCTTGAAGGGAGGGATAGGATACCAATATCACATTCAGGGCTGATGATTCGAACTCTCTCATTCTCTGTGCTTTTTCCAGTTGTGGATCTCTTTGTTAATATACTGCAAGGAGAAGCTTCTCTGATGAGTGTTGAGCAAAATACTGATCGATAAGTGTTGTAGTATGTCATTAGGAGTGATTTTATTGTTATTTTCAGTTAGTGGAATAATAGTAGTGGGCTTTACTCTGTGGCCAATGATCTGCCTACTCTCAGGTTCTTGGTCTCATTAACAGTGCCAGATATTCTATCTCTTGGAGCAGACTTTAAATCCAATTTGAACAAAGAAAAGAAAAGTGATTGGTCACTTCCTTAACATTTGTGCCACTATTATACTTGAGGGCATATTGTACCAGGCAAGTCAGTATTATAGTTGATGGGGGTATAACTGGGTGAGACTGATGATTACTTTTCTCCATCTGTACCATGCATAGCACCTTTCATCCCTATGAACACTACCCAGTAGAGCTAAAGCTTCTAGTTGAATACCAATAAAGTTGTCTCTAGCAATAAGGTTTTGTGGACTGTAGGCTGGTTATCCTTTGCTTTATGTCTAATATCTGCTTATGAGGGAGTACGTACTATATATCTCTTTCTGGGTCTGGGTTACCTCACTCAGTATGTTTTTTTCTAGTTCCATTCATTTGCTTGTGAATTTCAAGATACCGCTATTTTTTTACCGCTGAGTAGTATTCCATTGTGTAAATGTGCCACATTTTCCTTATCCATTCTTTGGTTGAGGGGCATCTAGGTTGTTTCCAGATTCTGGCTNTTGTGGACTGTAGGCTGGTTATCCTTTGCTTTATGTCTAATATCTGCTTATGAGGGAGTACGTACTATATATCTCTTTCTGGGTCTGGGTTACCTCACTCAGTATGTTTTTTTCTAGTTCCATTCATTTGCTTGTGAATTTCAAGATACCGCTATTTTTTTACCGCTGAGTAGTATTCCATTGTGTAAATGTGCCACATTTTCCTTATCCATTCTTTGGTTGAGGGGCATCTAGGTTGTTTCCAGATTCTGGCTATTATGAATAATGCTGCTATGAACATATTTGAGCAAATGTCCTTGTAGTATGATAGAGCATCATTTGTGTATATGTCCAAAAACAGTATTGCTGGGTCTTGAGGTAGATTGATTTCCTAATTTTCTGAGAAACTGCCGTACTGATTTCCAAAGTGGCTGTACAAGTTTGCACTCACACCAGCAATGGAGAAGTGATCTCTTTACTCCACATCCTCTCCAGCATAGGCTGTCACCAGAGTTTTTGATCTTGGCCATTTAAAAAAGTATGAGATGGTATCTCAGAGTTGTTTTAATTTGCATTTCTCTGGAGGGATGACTTAACCATTAAAGGCTAGGCTCATAACCCTATTATTTGTACTGACGGATTTATTTGATAATGCAAGATGCATAGTGAGGTATTGTCTCCTATATTATATAGTTACTCTATTTAAATTCCTTTTAGGCTATGCTATAGTGGGACAAGCCTTTAGTCTCAACACCCAGGGAGTCAAAAACAAGCTGATCTCTGTGAGTTTGGGGCCAGCCTGATCTGCAGAGTTAGTTCCAAGACAACTAGAGTTGCACAGAAAAACCCTGCCTTGAAAAACAAAGGAATTCCTTATATATGTATATATGTTTAGGAAGCTTTCTATAATAATTGGCTTCCATATACACATTTAGTGTTAGTTACTCCTCCCTGTATTCCTTCCTCCACCCTGGCTTCCTATTTCCCACACTCATTTAATTCTACTGTTCTAATTTTTCCTTTATCCCTTTATATGACTTTGTTCTCAAGACCCTTATTTGAAAGATAACCTCCTTCCTTCTGGTGTTTTACTAGTTACCTAACCTCTGTGGGTATTCTAAATGAAACATAAACATCAAAACATAAACGCCAACATCCAATTGTAAGAGAAAGCATATTAGTTAACTTTTTAGTATGAATATAATAATATTTACAGACTGCCAGGTTTTAGCAACTTCGGGTATAACTTGTCCTAGATCACACAACTAGAAAGCAGTAAGAATGGGACTATACTATGCAACCCATCTCTACTCTCCATTCTCCAACCACCACACTTGATTCTCCTACAGATTTGTGAATGCTGCAGAAATTGCCAGTAGCACCATGAAACACTGAATTTTGCCTTTAGACCTGGTTTGCTATTGTTGTAATAAGGAAATTTACTTTGGGGTGACAATGACACAAGTGGCTTTTCATTATCCATGATATATCAGCCACACACACACACACACACACACACACACACACATCAGTTTGTAATGAAACTTTTTGGTGAAATAATACTATCACAGAATTGTAAAGACTTAATAATTTTAATTGACCCATTAAAAATAAAAATTGTCAAATTGTGCTTATTAGTGGAATACAATGTAATGTTTCAACATGTAAATATTGTACAGTGTTTAAATCAAATTAAACTAAATAATTCACAGACTTTTTGATATATCAAGAAATCCAAGGATCTGAAATATTGTAATATTCAAAGCACCTATGAACATTAACAGAGTGAGTCGATTATTTGGAGTACAACAGGCAAGTTCATGCTGGTCCCCTGCTCCTTATAGGTGCCAAGGGAGTCAGTAGGAGTTGGTTCCAGGTGAACATGACATGTATGCACCACAATAGAGTACTCCCAACCTTTAAAAGCTAGAACAAACCTGAGCAACCTTTGCCCAGCAGCAGATTTCCCATCTTTATCTTTATTATATTGATAGACAAGAACAGCTTGATGTCCAGGAGTAAAACCTTGTATGTCTTCTCAGGCTTTTATAATACAGAACATCATGAAAGGACAATTTTGAAAAGAAAGTTTGGGATAAAATCTGCTAGTAGTTCTATTGATGTGACACCAATAGAGACAAGAGACTCACTAGCCACTGTCCCCTAACGGCGTCTTTGTCTGTGATCCATCCCATTGTAGTTGGCTTGTACAAAAATTGTACAAGATGGATATGGCAGATTTTGTATGTGTTTCAGTGTATATATTTTGCTACTTGCAAAGTGATTTTGTTGGCTCAAGATTAATGGAGTTTCCTAAGCTAGGTATTGCTAGTTTTTAGAGAAACTAGATTTCTGTTATTGAGATATTTAGGTGTTTAAAGCCAATACCAAATATACAAATTGATATTTGAAGGAATTTATTCTTATGAAAGAAAGAAAAATTTGAAAAAAGTTTTCTCTAGTTTGTTTTTTTAATGTTCTTTGTTTATAAGTAGTTACTTGATTGGGGGCAAAGACGTATAAGGTTATGTGCTGGCAATCTCTGGCCACTGAAGGAAAAATGCCTTTGAAAATAACACTCTTTCTGTTTTAATGTGAAAGGGTGATCCCAACTCATGTAATCTTGTGGTGCTTTGAGGAAGATGCACCCCTTGTTCCAGGCACCCTTCCAATAGTTAGCCCCTCCCCTCGTTGGGGAGACAGGAATTGTGACCCTGTAGGACCCATAACTTCAATATGGGCTGGAAGCAAGCTTTGGCAATTTAAATCTTGGTTCATTTCTCATTTGCTCTCTTTGCTTCCTGCTTCTTCTGGTTTGAGTTGTGAGGTCTCAGATTTTAGCTGTCATGTCTGCCACCTTCTGCTCCACTGTGCTAGCCATCACGGCCTACCCCTCTGAAATCATATCCCAAATAAACCCTTCTTCGGTAAGTTGCCTTCATCATGGTGTTTTATCCTAACACAGAAAAGTAACTGATACAAGTACACAGGAATATACTAGCTATGGTAATACAAATTTGTATCATAATACAATCTATTAGAAAGTGTCACGCTTGCAGTGTGTAAACTATACTGTGCCCAAATAATCGTATCTCTCTCTTTCTTTCCTTCTCTCTCTCTGTCTCTCTCTATCTCCCTTTCTCTCTCTCTCACGTGTGCACTTTGTATGTGTAAATTGTATGTATGCGTATATGTTCTGCACATGTGAATACATGTGGGCCCACTTAAGATTGAGCTCATGTTTTCTTCTACCAATCTTTTCCATATTTATTTATTTGAAGTTTATTACTACATTTATTTATTGGTTTATGAGCTCACATACTACAGCACACATATGGAAATCAGAAGACACCTTGTGGGGGGTCAGTTCTCATAAACCATGTGGGCCCAGGGACTTGAACACAGAGTTTCAGCTTCGGTGGCAAGCACTTTTGCACACTGTGCCCTTGATTTCTCCTCTACCTTATCTGTTAGCAAAAGCAATAAGACAGCGTAAGGAGCTCAAGGGATTCGAATTGGAAAGGAAGAAGTCAAACTTTCATTATTTGCAGATGATATG
>LOJH01078262.1:0-11844 GCA_001685095.1 Ellobius talpinus
ACGTTTTAGCTTTCTGCTAGGGACCTGTTCTTAGCAGGTAGGGCAGTAGACAACAGAACTTTGGGTACCTATCCCAGCACAGACCTTTAGGTCTTACTGCTGTGGGAGTGTTTCCAAACCTGCCACTTGTTCCTTTGTTGGATCTCAGTGCCTTTCCACNCCCGTCCCCAGGATGAGAAGTATTGGAGCCGGAGGTACAAGAACAATGAGGCAGCCAAGAGGTCTCGAGATGCACGAAGACTCAAAGAGAATCAGATATCGGTGCGGGCAGCTTTCCTGGAGAAGGAGAATGCCCTATTGCGGCAGGAGGTGGTGGCTGTGCGGCAGGAGCTGTCGCATTACCGCGCTGTGCTTTCACGCTACCAGGCCCAGCATGGGACACTGTGAGGCTCCTTCCACCCTGCCTGGGCAGTGCCCTATTCCTTACTCAGACTTGCACCTGACACTCTTCCTCCCTCCTTGTTCTGTGGCTGATGGTCTGGCCAGCTAGGTGACCCCAGGGACGTCATGATACAGACAAATACATTTATATTTTTAAGAAAAAGCTAGCCTTCTCCCACCTCCCTCATGGGGGTTGAGAGGGTCTTGTGTGTGCTCTTAGCACTTCGGGGAACCTGTCTACCCAACCGCCTCCGTCAATACAATCCTGAATAAATCTTGAGAACCCAGGATACAGCTATTGTGGGGGACAAAGCAGCTACTGGCTCTGAGTCCAAAGCCAGCGGCAGTTCAAGTTGGGTACATCTGCTGCGACCCTTAAAGGACAGATGTCACTGAAAGGACCGTCTGATGGAAGGGCGACGAAGAGAGCGACGCTTTATTGCATAGACCTTTTCAATTGCTTTTTAGACCAGGGACACACAAGACATACAACATGAGAAGTGAATTTCCCACCCCCAACCGGCAAGGGGTGAGCCATTAGTGCAAATCCGGCGGGGCGGGGGAAGACCTGCCCCTCAAGGGCTGATTGGCCAGTCAAACGGAGGCACCGGAGTAGGCAAGAAACCCTGGCTGGCCAATGAGCTGAGGCCTTGCTAGCTCATACATTCCAGGCCCCATCATTGGACAGCAAAGAAGGCAGGCCCCACTCTCAGCCGCTAGGTCCTCTGGGAATTGAGAGTCAGGACCAGTATCCACCCCTGGTACTGTGAATCCTGGTGTTGCTTCTACCTATAAAAGCCAGGCCATATCCTATAGTACTGTGGTCCCATCACCTTGTAATATTTCAGGCTCCTTTAGGTTTACGGCTTTTGGCCCGCAGGCCCAGTGAGCAGCGTGGCGAGACTGGGATGCACCTGCGCCTGAATTGGCCCGTACTCCACTAACTCCCCGTCCACAGTGAGCACGCCACGAGGCGTGAGTGGCTCGAGGCGGAAAGCTCGAGCTGCAGCATAGCTCAGGTGCGGGCAGCCCAGGCTGAAGTGGTTTCCGTGCTCCATGGCCAGCAAAATACGCAGTAGTGCGGCTCGTGAAATGCCACTGCGCACCCAGCACAGGTGCACCACGCCGTCATCAAATCGAGCATGTGGGGCGGCCACCAGGTCTGCACCGAGGTGGCTGGGCAAGATGGCCAACATGAGCACAAACTCGCCCTCTACTGTCACCCAGTCTGGGGGCAGTGGAGAGCCCAGGGGAGGAAGCAGGTGGTCACATGGGCCCCAGGTGGAGACTTTTGGAGTATTGGAGGTGGGAGGCGGGGACCCCGAGGATGCTGGAATGTCTGGGGGCGCTTCATTGATGGGTGAAAGCTGAGCTGTTTTGGGAGAATTGGGGGGTGAAGGAAGCAGTGGGTCTGGGGATAGAGGTGCATCTCCAGCTCCCCCCCAGTCTCCAGTCAGTTCTGGACCACCACCATTGAGGGAAAGACCAGGTAGAGGTTCAGGAGAGCCAGGGGAGGCCAAGGCAGGTTGGGGCAGGGGCAGGGGCAGGTCAGACACTGAACGATGTAGGGGCGAGTGGGTGACGGCTGGAGCTGGGGCTGGGGCCAAGACTAGTTCTGACTTGGCTCGAGGCAGGCTATGGCCTGGGATGGGCAAAGCTGGCTCTGTGGTAGCGGGGAGGTAGGAGAGGCGTCCACGGTAGGTGTGCAATGTGGCTAGGCCTAGCATTGCACCCAGTGTGAATCGAGCACTGCCCAGGGCCCTGAAACGCTCGCTGTGAATGTCCACATCTGACAGGAATCCCCAGGCCACTGACAGGAAGGAAAAACAGCGGGATCCTGAGGCTAGCGTGACGGAGAGCAGGTCCAGAGGCTTGCTGCCGCCGCGGCAAAGGAGCAGCGAGCAGTTGAGCAGCAGGTCAACACCAACAGCAGGCTCAAACCTTCATGCCCAGAAATGGGTGTCACAGGGGAAAGAGCAATGGGGTGGGGCTGACACAGCCGGGGAAAAGGACGGTGTGCCCACCAGGGAGCCATTCCCGCTAACAGGAAGAGGGGCAGGACACTGAAATGTCTCGGGACCCTGTAGCTCTAGACTCATCCCTCTCTTCAGCAGGTATCCCTGCTGTCTCAACAGAAGCAGTCAACGTACCCGCCATGGTGGTTAACCGCCCCAGCTAGGGCATTGCCGGAACCACAGGGGAGGACCCCAATGGGCATCCGCACGGCATCTTTCCAGTCTGGACGATCAAGGAGCCCGTTCAGCACCTGCGGTTGGGATAGGGCTGCCTGGGTCCTCGTTACCCTCTCCAGTTACCCCCAGGGCAGGGTTAGGGTGTTTGTGGCTTTACCTCATAAAGCAGCCCATCTCCAGAAACAGTGACGATGCCTTCCCACTCACTGAGGTTCAACCCCTGTACCAGCTCACGGGCATGGTTCTGTCGTTCTAAGTAGACAAATAAAAAGGTTAGTCAAGAAGCTTCCTCATCCTGCTACTCCCCTCCGGAAGATCCCAGAGTATCCCTCTCCACCCTACCCAAAAGCCCCTACCTGTCTGTATGAGGTTAAAGGACAATCCAGCCTCGGAGATCATGGGCACCACGTGGTCCATACAGCGCTGCCAGGCCAGGCCCCGCCCCCCAAAAGGATTAACCAATATAAGCAGCCTTGGCCTCTGGGGCAGCAGTTCAGGGGTGATTTCTGGAGAGATAGCAAGAGAAAGAAAGGGCTGACCATGCCAGAGGCCAGAAACCAGAGCTCCTCTTCTTGATAAAGGAACCCCAAAGAGACTTGATAAGTCA
This sequence comes from Ellobius talpinus, assembly GCA_001685095.1. NCBI lineage: Eukaryota > Metazoa > Chordata > Mammalia > Rodentia > Cricetidae > Ellobius > Ellobius talpinus. Next base: position 3,181 of record LOJH01078262.1, read on the forward strand.
AGGGCAGGTACCCAGGGCCTGCTGGGAGTTTCCCTTCTGTCACCTGGCCGGTGTGGGCAGCCCAGTTTTCTCACTGGTGCTGAGATAAAGGGTTGGTTGTGAAAGCAAGTATGTGCCCTTTGAGCTCTTATGTGGGAGGTGGAGAAAGAAGCCTTGATCCCTGAACACTGTTAACAAGCTCCGAGGCCTGGGAGGAACACACAGGAAGTGGGGCCCTGAGTGAGGAAGGCTCTGCTGGGAAGCGTCCTCCCTGTGGAGACCTGTGTGGTAGCTCTCACCACCCTGTCAGCCTCCCGTCACACATCTGGGAGCCGGTCACTCATCTGTGGTCCAGGGAGAGACAGACAGTACAGCCAAGAGCAGAAGACCTCAGTCTTCTGAGACAGACTCAGAACGACACAAAGTACAAGCACACGGAAAGAGACAGAAACCCCCTTGTGGCTCTTGTCCCGCATCTCACCCTGCTCCCCAGACAGAGGCACTCCTCGAAGGAGACACATGAGGGCAGTTGCCCAGCGCTGGGCCTCTGCACGGTTCTCCTCGTAAGTGGCCGCGCCATCAGCCCGGAAGGTCCGAATAGATCTGCATCGGCCCCCGCGCCGGCACCGTGGGTAGGTGTAGACACAGAAGTAGGCTGCAGTGTCTGAGGGGCTGCGGCTCTGCAGAGTGCCACAGCCTGAGACCTCTGCCAGAGGGACTAGGCCATTACGGGGCCGGGCTTCTGGCTTTGGGCGCAGCCGCTGTATGTGCAGGGCTTGCACTGTAAGGGTGAGAGCAAACCGGGGGCCATGGGCTGGGTAGGAACCAAACTCGCCGTGCAGGATTGGAGTACTGGAAGCCAGTGGCAGTACTGGTGGTGGGGCCATGACTTCAGCCCTGTCCCAAGCACTCCTAGACCCCTGGCTTGTGGTCAGCTCCTGGTCCAGCCTCTGTGGGGAGGGAGGAAGACAATGGTCAGAGTCCTGCATCCTCAGAGTAGGTGGGGAGGGGCTGTGAGAAGGAGACAGAGTATGGGAAGGGAGTACCATAGACTCAGAAGAGCATGGAGAGACCACATGATGCAGGGCAGAAAAGCCAGTAGCCAAGCACGAAAACATTTATCTTTCAGGTAATTATTCAGGACTCTGTGTGCAACAACTAGTTAAACGCACCCCCCCACACACACACAGCTAGGCAAGGCAGTGCACAAGGCCAGCCAGTGATACCTTGTTTCCGGAAACAACCCCACCCACAGAGAAACAACAAAAACCCACACAATCAGAAGAAAAGAAAGAGCAGGGCCATGGTGGCGCACGCCTTTAATCCCAGCCCTCAGGAGGCAGAGGCAGGCGGATCTCTGAACTAGCAGCCAGCCTGGTCTACAGAGCGAGTTCCAGGACAGCCAGGGATACACAGAGAAACCCTGTCTTGAACCCCCCCCAAAAAAGTGGCCAAAGGCTAGGCTACATGGTATACTGGGTGATGGCAAGGGCTCGAGGGAAGGGAAACTGCATGACAGAGACAGGAAAAAATAGGCTGAGACAGACACCGTCCCCTCCCACACACTGAGTCACTGTAGGTAGAGAGTGGAGAACCATGCAGACACACAGGCACAGAGATGGAAGGGACAACTCTAAGAAGCAGGAAACACAGGCGACAACAGCTTTTGAGGCACAGGCCACTACAACACTTAAAAGTTTCTCACCACAATGAAGAAAGCAACAGACAGGAGAGAACAGGCATGACACCCAGAGCAGTCAGAGGGCAGCTACATGGGAGTGACCAAGGGAGGTGGCCGGCTGGTTTGTCGGGAAGCACTAACCTGGCTGGTCAGCCGCCTTCTCTTCGAGAAGGTGGGAGCCAGGGCTGAGTCCCTTCTGCTGTGCAGAAGGTCCAGACACTTAACTGCTCCCCTCTGGGCAATCTTACCCAGTCACCTGGGACACGCCCCCACGGACACTGTCCCTTGGGATCTACTTCTGTCCGCTGCCCTGGGCTGCTCTCTTAATGCCCAGGTTATCGACCCCGCCCTCAAACCTCCCTCAAATCAGATACCAGCACAGAGTCCTATACATGCTCCATTCTGGGTTGGGCCTCGGCCTCCCAGGACTCCAGATTTGGGCCTCCATCCACAGGTTCCCGGCTGTCCGCTCCGTCTCTCCCTGGTGTGTACCCTTACTCCAGGGCCGCAACGCAGGCCCGGGTCTGGGTCTCCATCCCAAGCATGGGCCTGGTTTGTTTCCAGATCCCACCAAGTGTTTCGTCTGGACCTGAGTGTCCTCCCCTCTAGGGTCATCCGGAACCCCACAACCTGCGCGCACGCCGCGTCCTCCCGGCCACCCCTCCAGAGTCAGCACTACCGCCCCCATCAGCTCTAGGGGTGGGGGGAAGGGTGTGCGCCCGACCAGCCAATGCCTGCGCAGCCAGTCTAAGGCGCACCAATGAGAGAGCAGGGAGGCGGGGCAATCCGCCTCCGGAACTACACGACGAGACCAGACCGGTAGAGTGAGGGAACCGGGAGGGGCTACAGCCAAGCAAGGAGGCCCCATCATAACTGAGGGCACACACGCAGCAGAGGTAAGGACGTGGTTCGAGGCAAAGCTTAACTCACCATCTTTGTTGAGGTCAAAACGGCCTGTCCCAACAGAGTTTAAAAAAAGGGGCCGGGCGATGGTGGCGCACGCCTTTAATCCCATCACTCCGGAGGCAGAGGCAGGCGGATCTCTGTGAGTTCGAGGCCAACGTGGTCTACAAGAGCTAGTTCCAGGACAGGCTCCAAAGCTAAAGAGAAACCCTGTCTTGAAAAAAACTCCCCAAAAAAATAAAGAAAGAAAAGAAAAGGGGCGTGGGGAAGGAGTTCTTCCACTGCAGAGACCAACTCTAGTTAATGTTGTAACAGGGAGTCTGACATGCCAAGGAGACAGAGCAAAGCAGAGATAGAAACAAAGAAATAACATTAAGATTGGGGTTAGTGTGGTGGTACCCTGTAATTCTAGTACTTGGGAGGCTGAGGCCGAGGCATGTAGTGTAGGTCTGCCTTTGCTGCACATACGTGAGTTATGTGACATCTTGTGTCGAACAACGTAACAGTAACAAACAGACCCCAGAAAATGACCACCATAGGTGGAGACAGTTCTGGAATGACAACCAGGATGGGGAAGCTCATTATTTTACAACCTGTTTAGCTTGGACTCTAGCCTTGGAGGAGGCAGAGTGAGATTAACATCTGCCCAGGAAACCACCATGTGACAAGAAAGAGCCCCGGAGAGGCAGGAGGGAGAAAGCTTTGGAAGCCCAGCGTCTGAGACGAAGGAAGCCCAGGGAAAAAAAAAGATGTTGACAAAGACAGGCAAGACATGGTGAAATGAAAGCACAGAGCAAAACGAGTGGACAGCTGGGGACTGGCAGAGCTTGAGAGAGACGACAGCGTGTGTGTGTGTGTGTGTGTGTGTGTGTGCACCTGTCCAAATGCACCTCCCACACGTGGGGCGAAGCCCGCTCCCACTGAGCTACACTCTCACAAGGCAGGGACAAAGCTTCACAGAAATTGCCAAATAAGCACATGCTGCATTCAATCCCCAGCAGCAACAGCCCCAGATGAGTGCTAAGGAGGGGGGCGGACCCCAGTTTAATGGGGACTGGGGACACAACCACTGAGCTCTGAGAACAATTAAGGCAGAAACCATGACCAAAAGGGAAGGGGCCGAGACCTCAGCAGAGAAAGGGAACAAGAAAGGGGAAGAGCTGGCTCACAAAGTCTTGTGCGCTCACCCTGAATAGCCTCAGTTCACTGTGTCTGAGAAGAGGGCTGCTCACGCTGCCCAAGGGGAGGGTCTAAGGTGAATAACAGAGACTCTGGGGCAGGGGTTCTCCACCTTCCTAAAGCTGCCGTTCCTTCAGTACAGTTTCCTCATGCTGTGGTGACCCCAACCTCAAAATTATTTTTGTTGCCACTTCATAGCTGTAATTTTGCTGTTAGAAATTGTAATGTAGCCGGGCGGTGGTGGCACACGCCTTTAATCCCAGCACTCGGGAGGCAGAGGCNACAGGCTCCAAAGCTACAGAGAAACCCTGTCTCGAAAAACCAAAAAAAAAGAAATTGTAATGTAAATATCTGATATGCAACCCCTGCGAAATGGTCAGGGAATGGCGACCACATGTTGAGAACCATGGCTCTAGCTAGTGCCTTACCTGGTTCCATTGCCCCTTGGATTCATGACATCCGGTGGGCAGCCAGATCTCTGCTCTGTCACAGCAGGGCCTGAGCCCAGCACAGGAGGTTACACACGAGTGTCTGGGTGGAAACTTCTGCCTTCTCACTGTGCAGTCCTAGGTTGTGGCTCTGAAGACCAAGGTTACATTGCAGGCTCAGGGTCCCAGAGCCAACATCTCCCATCCAGCTAGCCCACCTTGTCCTCCCAAGTTCCAGCAACTGATTCTACCTAACACTGCAAACCAAGTGTTGACTGAATGCTTAGAGACTGACACGACCAGAGAAGACACCCTGTTAGAATTATTATCACGAGGAAAAAACATAGAAAAGTGACTTACCCAAGGTCACAATTTTAAACAACAGAGTCAGGTGCTGTAAAACTGTGATCCCAGCTGTAGGAGCTGGCCATGATAAGCTAAATAGAAACAGACCACCCAAAGGAAGTTCCTTACTTCCAACTATTATCATCTGCCAGTGTAGGACTCAGCTATCCATAAGTTTAATGGAGGCCTGAGTCTCAGTAGTTTACCCTGAAGCAACATCTGGTTGCAGGAAGGACCAAAAACTGAGATTACCCAACACCACCCAAGAACAGACCACCCAGAGGAAACGCCTAACTTTCCAACCGCTGTAGATAGGACCACCTGCCAGCACACTCACCAAGGCACCCCTTGACAAATGTCAGTCTATCAGGGGCCCTGAACCTGAGGAAACCCCTCACCCCCACCTTTACTATTATAAAATCCCAACTCTAACTGAGCTCGGGGCTCTCCGTTTATTCCAATAAGTTAGAATACGCAGAGACCGAGTTTGCAAACTTGTATAAAGGCTCTTTGCTTTTACATATGGGACTCGGTCTCCCTGTTGGCTTTTGGGGGACTTCGCGATTTGGGGCATAACACCAGCTACTTGGGAGGTGGAGGCAGAACGACTGATGGTCGACTTTGTGAAACCCTGACCTTAAAAACAAAACAAAACAAAAAACAAACAAAAAAACAGCCTAGTCTGAGTAGTTGCCAATTTTCCTCTATCTTCGGCGGAGGATTCCCTGGGCTTTTCTCCTTCTCACCCTCACCCCACCCCCGCCATGGTCTCTAGCTCATTCTCTCCGGGGCAGTTCACTCCTCAGGAGCCTGTTATCCAGCCTTTCCACCCCAGATCCGATCCCGGCCGAGGCTCCGCATACCATCTCTGCACGTAAATACTTTGTATGTCGAAAATGTTGCGCCAGTTCAAACCGACTGGTCGAGAAAAGAAAAAAAGAAAAGAAAAATACGTTCTCTGAGGAAGGAGACTAAGGAGAGATCGGGGAAGAGCCCATTTAGGGGCAGGGGGAAAGCTGAGCCCGTATGGGGGGGGTAACTATAGGTTGAATTGCGGAAGAAAGTCTCAGGTTAGAGACCTTTGTAGGGCTTCCTGAACTTCAGTTGCGTCCATTAAACTGAGCATAAGGAAAAGGCAACTGCGGATTTAAGGAAATTTCCGGAAATGTGAAATTAGCTTTTTCTTCAGGCCGGGAGAAGCCTCACCTCGAATACACAGCCCACCCGGTCGTCCGGGAGCCGCCGAGAAGCGGTCGGCCTGCGGCCAGAGAATCACCGCGAGCTTCCTCCTGCTAACACCAAGCATATCTCTCGCTCTCGGGTCCCTTTATCCTGAAGAATACAGAGAACAGGGATTGGGACAGGCTAGAGAGGCTCTCTGCGTGCCGGCCCTTTTCTCTGGTGTCGCATTGTTTCCGATGGTTCTGTGGGACTCTGTCATCCACTATACCATAGAGAAACCCAGGTTGCGGTAGAGCGACGCGTCGCGCCCATGTGGCGTCACCAATACACCACAGAGATACGCTACTCGGGGTAGAGCGTCCTGCTCGCGTCACGAGTGCGTCCTGCATGGAGCCCTTTCCCCGCCCACTCCGGCGGAGTTCTGTCTTTCCGGACCTGGCCGAGCAGGAGGTGCCATCATGGTGAGCTCTCCTAGTGGCGCTCTCGGCTGTCCCATCCGCTGCCATCCTCAGCGGAGCCGGGTCGCAGCGCGTCGGAGGGGTGCGGGTGACCGCGGCTGGTGCCGAGGAAGGCTGGGGGATTGGTAGGGGCTTCCGGCCGGGACGTGGCGCCTCAGTAGCGGCGTCCGGCCACGGGCGCCTTCGGGGGCTCGTCTAATTTACGAAGTTTCGCTATGTAACCCAGGCTCACAGGGAGCCAGTCCTGCCTCGAACTCACGGCAGACCCGTTGCCTCAGCCTTTTGAGTGCGCGGGCTGCAGGCAGCACCCCTAGGCCCGGCCTCCTTACAGGGAGAGTGGAGTTGTGTGTTCCGGGCTTGGGCTTAGCTTACTGGGACAGTGCCAGTGCCCACTGTCTTTTTGGGCGGAAGAGGGTGTAGTAATCCCGTCCATGCCATTTGAGTGGGGGAGACGTTCGTGAAGGTGCAGGTTAAACCATGCTGTTAGCATTAGCACTTAAGTAACTATTGTTGGGGAAAGAGCGGGGATAAAATAAGCATCTGGCCTTCCTAGGACTGTTTTGAAGTAGATAACCTAAAAGTCTCACTTTGTCCTACTTAAAGTTATTTCCGTGTCTAGAATGGACTGTTGGCTTCTTTTGACTATTTTCCAGATTTGGGGTCAGTTTTGAGAGCATTCTTGGGAGGATCTGAACCCCCACCCACACTGGGCATAAAACCCAGGATCTTTGCTTGATAAGCGAATGCTAGGTAGACTGAGCATCTTGTACATCTTAGGTTATATTCCAAGACAGATTTCCCTGAGTTTTGAGAGTTTGGGAGGAATGATACCATATCATGGGTGGGAAATGACAAGTTGGAGGACCCTCCTCCCCAGTTTTAATCCTCCTGAGTCCTTTTGTGATTTTCTGTTGTTTGTGAAACTTGCTGGCAGTAATTCCAGGCCCGTTACTGTCTCGCTATTCTGGACCACTAAGATGAGATTTGAATTTTTATGAGTATTTGAAACTACTTGGTGGTGGGCCTGGGGTTTGAATTGTTGACTGAGTAGCCTGAAGAATAAGTAACAATTTCATTATGTAAGTCAATCAAAGATAAAGGGCAGCCAGGCAGTGGTGGCACCTGCCTTTAACCTGAGCAGTTGGGAGGCCGAGGCAGGCGGATCTCTTGAGGACAGCCCTGTCTTGGAAAAGAAAACAAAAGTTCTGATGTGGTGCAGTTATCCAGGTTAGGCATTGGCTCCATAGTATTCTTTGACCTCCCTCAGGGTGTTGACATCCGCCACAACAAGGACCGAAAGGTTCGGCGCAAGGAGCCCAAGAGCCAAGACATCTACCTGCGGCTGCTAGTCAAGGTAAACTTCCAGACGCCACATTGGATCAGGGGAGGGTGGGCCAGAAGTTGGATGGGGATGGATTTGGAGGGTGGCCATCACATGATCACTCTTCTCTCCCCCCCCCNGTGTTGACATCCGCCACAACAAGGACCGAAAGGTTCGGCGCAAGGAGCCCAAGAGCCAAGACATCTACCTGCGGCTGCTAGTCAAGGTAAACTTCCAGACGCCACATTGGATCAGGGGAGGGTGGGCCAGAAGTTGGATGGGGATGGATTTGGAGGGTGGCCATCACATGATCACTCTTCTCTCCCCCCCCCAGCTGTATAGGTTTCTGGCCAGGCGAACCAACTCCACCTTCAATCAGGTTGTACTGAAAAGATTATTCATGAGTCGCACCAACCGGCCACCTCTGTCCCTGTCCCGGATGGTTAGTGCCTGGGCAGGGAAACTGGTTCTGGAGTGGGTGCTTGACACCAGACACCACAGGGCTCCAACTCTGGATAGTTGAGGCCAGCATGGGGTGAAGAACTCTGTGCTTGGGCTCCACTTTGCCGCCCCAAGTGACAGTCACTTGTGCTTTTCTCCCTGGGCGTTTCTCCGCCTTGGCTGACTGCAGGGAGAGAAAGATGGGATCACAGGCCTCTAGCGAGGCCTTCATAGCCTTGTCACTGTTGGGGAGATGGATTTGGCTATCTGGGTGATGGGTACATTCAAAGCGACTTGACCTGTTTGCTCCTCTCAGATCCGAAAGATGAAGCTTCCTGGCCGAGAAAACAAGACAGCTGTGGTTGTGGGGACCATCACAGATGATGTGAGGATTCTCGACGTGCCCAAGCTGAAGGTAAATAACCAGCGAGGACCCAGGGAACATCTTTCCAGCCAAACTCAAGCTTTGCTGGGGGGTGCCGGCACCCTTGCTTGCTGCCTTCTCTCTGTCGTGTGACCTGCTTACCGCACGCCATTCCCTCACCGTTCTGTGTGGTGCTTGGGATTCCCTTTAGTCGTAAAGCATGGGGGGTGTTGGCCATCTACTAGAGAGGTTGTGTTGGCAGTTGAGTGTCAGAGTCTGCTGTGTGAGGGTGTGTGACAGTCTCCACAGCTCCTAGTGTCTTCTCCCTCAGGTGTGTGCACTGCGGGTGAGCAGCCGGGCCCGAAGTCGCATCCTCAAGGCTG
>LOJH01078402.1:0-14044 GCA_001685095.1 Ellobius talpinus
ACTGGGAGACGAACCTTCAGCTTCTTTGTGCTCCAAGCAGAAGTGTTGGAGACAGAACTGCTTTGCAGGACCAAGATTTACCAAGGCCACCTGATAAGCCACCCAAGAGAGGTCTTGCCTCCGGCCACCTGTGAAATGACACTTCTGGGAGATGCCTACCTCCCTACTGAAGTGTCAAGCATGGCTGGATTTTCTGTAATTTGGATGAAATGTGAGTGGCAAGCAAGTTCCAAAGGGGTGAACATGTGTATCATTTTATTACAGTCGTATTCTCTTTAAATAAAGTATAATGATGCCAGTGAAGCCCCTCCAGGCTTTAAGAAGGCTTTCTCTGTGAATTTCCAGGGGAGTCCCCATTCAACACACATTTAAATGAATTTCTTTAACACACCCCTTAGGATACTGAGATCTGCTTTCGTATAATATCCAAAGATAGGACCACTACAATGTCCACAGATAAAGACTCAAAGATCCAAGGGAAGCACTTATGAGAATAATTCAAACTTGGATGAAACTACCCCCTTGATCAGGTGACTGTGTTTCTCTGCTGTTATAAAAATAAACTGAGATAGTCTGCCTCACTGTGACTCTGGCCTTTGAGTTGGGTTGCCTGGCGGTGATAAACTAATCTTTCAAAATGTGAGATCATTCAGATAATAATTTTGCCTTGCTAGAACTTGGATCATGAACTATAAATCTATGAATACCTGAGTTCCCTGATTACCATTCATTCTACGAATGAAATTGCCACGGTGAGTTTTTAACCGCTTTCTATGTTCTTAGACTTAATTTTATTTTCACATCGTAGTAAAGCCTAAGGTAAAGACTTGATTTCTTTTGGTATTAAAATTCTTAAATCATTGTAAGTGCTTATGATCTTCCTTAAGTCCCTTTACTTTGTCTCTTTAGCTTTTGCCATCTATTCATCTCATTGAAGTTGCTCCCCTTTTCAATTATCCGTAGACTCACTCTCAATGAAGAAATACACCCTAGCTTCTCGGTGGTACCTCCACATCCTGTCTCCTCCAACTGTAAGAACAGTACGTCTACCAAACCAATGTGGGTGTGGGTGTGGGTGTGGTAAGGGAGGGGAACAACTTAAGTTGTTACATTTTAATATATTGAAGACAGAAAATTATAATCTGCTGATGGGATCAGGCTGTCATCTGCTCATATGCAACCTACATGGGAATTGAAAACAGGTTCCTTTCTGGTTTAGTAGCCTCGTTTAGTAAAACTCAGTCATTTCTTGGTCCCTTGGACACTCTGAACATTCCTTATGCTGTGTCTACTAACAGAGCTTTTCCCATTGCATTTCAAAGCAAAGTACGGGGACACATGGATGGTCTTAGCATTTCTCTATGGCTGATTTTTCTCATGGTTTTAAAGTACAACACTGAACAAAATAAACTCATTTCATGAAGTCATGTCCTTTCTGGAGAGACAGATATTAAACAGAAGGATCTGTAATACAGTAGGTTCAGACCCATGCTATGAAGTGCCATGTGGTATAAGACAGGGTCCTAGAGAATCAAAACATGTTATTACTTACAGAATTCTCAGAGAAGGCAGTACTGTGTTGGAGACCAGGCAGTTTACAGAGCGTGCCCGTCGGCTGGCCATGCATCCCAGACTGCCCAAACTTTATGTGACGGTATTCTGTGGTGGAAGACAAGAGTTGTCTGGTGGTCAAGAGGACCTTGCCTGTAAAACACAGTATGTGAGGAAAATCCTGAGTAACACTGTAGAGAGGAAATTTGTAATCTAGCACAGGCATCAAAGGGGTCTTCTGGGATGAAGTGTATAAAATCAACTCACGTGGAAAAGTAAAGCAGGAAGACAGAGTGGAGATCCTGTGAGCAAGGTCAGGCATTTGAGAGGATGGGCAGTGGTAGAATTGCCTGAGGTGGCAACTTTCACCTTCTCTGGTGTAATTAAACCTCTGTGGACAAGGCCAATTAGGTTCAGGTGTTCATTTGCAATGTCATAAAAGTACCAATCACCAAACCTCCAGTTATTGCGAACTTACTGTGAAACAGCCATCATAAAAACACTAAATCCACAGTCTGTGGCCATTCACAAGGGTATGGGCATTGTGCTACTTGTCAAGATTTAAGAAAGTGATGATGAAATGTTAATAGTTCCTATTTAACTTAAGAGTTATGTGTTAAACACTGCAGCTATAGGAGATTTCAAAATTAGTGTACGAGCAAAAATAAAGTTTAACAAAAGATGGTAAGTTTAATTGTAATGTTTTGAGAAAAAGAATTAACGAATTGGGAAACACCTACAGTTGTAAATTCACAAATATAATCATGTGTAGATGGAACATAGGTAAAGGGGAGCTTGGTCAAGATTTTACATATATATATATATATATTGGAATATATATGCTCCATAAGAAGTAATTGTCTACAAGAAATTTAAAACAAAACCATTCAATATATTTCAATATATTTCAATATAATTTATAGTTTTCTGCATATTCTAGTATGCATGGAATTTATTAGATTTTTATACATATATGCATGCATTTTATGAAGCTGATTCTTAAGAACTTGCCATGATACCTCTGGATAAGGTGCATCTATGTTGGTATAAAAATTTTAAATACATATACACATAATATATATGGTAAATCACAATTCAGAAAATCCTCAAAATGCGTAAGAATGTTCCATAAGTCCAGGAAACACAAGTAGTTCCAAAAGTCCAGGAAGCAACACTGTGGAAGCACCTTTTTTCATCAGACAGGATGCTTGTAGGAGTGCACGCCCTTCCCCCAACTCCTTCAGGCAAATTAACCTCAGGGCCACGTGCTACCTGCATGGAAATAGGTCTATGTGCTTGCCACATTGTCACATGTCCTGTTCAACATGACAATCGATTACAGATATCACCCATCAAACTTTTGCCATTGGGCCTTCTATAACTTGCAGCTGCACAAAATGGAAACATCATTGGAGGGATATATTATCTCGTAGAAAGCCAGCGCACTTGCTCTCACCAGCCTGTCTCACTGGTCCTCTTCCACTGCTAGCCCATTCTCAGAGCACTTCCCAGTAGGAAGAGCCATTAAATCCCGGTCCCTAGAGAATCTTTTTCTTATTTAAATATTCCCTTAATAGTCATGAGCTAATGCCAATTGTACATTCTTCCAAAAGTGATAATGATTAGATGTTTGACATTTAACAAATGGAAGCTCTTTCTCTTAACGATAAATACCACAGTTAATAAACTGCAAATATTAAAATCAAATACATACACTTATTACTGAGGCCATAGTAAGTTGCTCATTTAAGATCTACCCTCTGGAAAGAAACAACAGTTAATGAACCACTGCTGTGAACTATGGATCTCAGTTGCCACCCTCCGTGTATAAGAAGGGGGAAGCAGGGATAGGAGCCATTGTGGGGAGAAAATTTGTGCAGTGGTCATTTGCTCCCCAAATCTGTGTTGCATGCATTCAGGTCCCATTTTTGTGAACACTATCTGTCTTTGTACTTCACACCTCTCCCCCTTCCATATGCATTTCTCAGGCCTTAGACACTTTATTCATGAAAGGGAGACTTTCTTACGATGTAGAGGTTTCCATAGCAAAACCGGGCCAGGCCCAGGCCCAGGTGAGCAGGAATGGTTGGCCACCACATGTCAGAGTAAGAACAAAATTATAGTTGAAAGACCAGCACCCACAGGAGAAGCGCAGCGATAGACCGGTCAAACAAAGGTTTGCGAGCGAGAAAAGCAGCTTGATCAGCAAAATGCTAGCCGGGCAAGCATCAAAACAGTACAAATAAAAAAAAATAACACCAACAAACCCAGAAAGCACCAGTACTATGAAACAGGCTGAGTAACCGAAGCTGATGAAACCAGCTAAGGCGGTAGAAAAGGAAGAAAGACTGTGAGGGAAGAGATGTATGGAAGTTCATTTGGGTTCTGTCTTACAAATGGCAGCAGAGAAGAGGATCTGCACAGATGAAATCCTCTGGGGTCGGGATAATCAGCTATTCAAAATCTTAGAGACAATTCCTGAGACATTTTCATTGAGAAAAGCTCATTTGCATTGGAAAATATTCTTTAGAATACTGATACTCAAGAGTACATTTTATTATTTTTTTTTAAAGAAAAATTTCCTGTGTGCTTCCCAGGGTATTTTTAGCTGGTACTGAGACGATGATCTCTCTGCTTGCACCGTTCTGCATGCATATTTTAAAACCTGCACCTCCTGAAAGAACATAATGGATAAAAATTCGTTCAGAGTAGTGGCGAAAAATACAATGATTATCATAAGTGGCTTATTTAAGCCATGGAGAGTGGAAAAATAAATTTACATCCTAATTATGTACTTCATAGCCCTGAACAGCTCCTTCATATATAGATTGGCCAGCTAGTATTTAGGCAACATTTATAAATTACTGAGTGTACCGCCATAGCTCTTATAAATTCTGCTTCCTTAGAAAGGGAAGCCATATTTAAAGTAATAAAGCCATTACAAAATGCGGCTATTATCATACATGCCCATTTTATTCACTCCGAAACTACGCGTTTTGGTATTTACCGATTTTTCTCATTTTAGCTGGTGATTAAGAATTGAAAACGGACTAGTAAAACATCCTAATTGTTTTCATGAGCATCCACAACTGTCTAAAAAGCTACAACTGCTCTCCAGAATTCTTAAGCTAAAATTCTTTTAAACCTGAAATTTACGAAAACCTGAAATTAATGAAAACTCAACCTGAAATTCTCAGAACTACTGTTTTCTGTATAGGTAACGCTTCTCAAAGACCTCATCTTGGGCTGCTGAGATGGCCAAGTGGGTAAAAGCACTGGCTGTCAGTCCTGATACCCTGAGTTCTGTCTCTGGAACACTCACAGCAGCAGGAGAAAAGCAGCTGCCACAAATGCTGTTCTGTATTCAGTACCTCCACATGGGCATAGATACATATATACATATAATTGGCCTGCATGCAGGCATATGTGTACATAAAATATGTAAATAAATCTACCAGTTACTTTTCTTATAGAAGGAAGTGTTTATTTGGGTCTATGGCTCCAGAGAGAAAAGGGTTCATCATAGCAGGTGTCATGGCAGCAGGCGTAGAGGCAGGAATAGGAACATGAGAGCTCACATCGTTAACAAGAACAAAGCAAAGAGAGCTGACTGACAATGGCATAAGGATTTGATTTCCAGTGACATACTTCCTCTACCATGCCTGCATCAACTAAATGCCACTATCTGGGTACCAAATATTCAACTGCCTGAGACTATGAAGGACATTTCTCATTCAATCCACCATGATAAGATATATACATATAGATAGATAGATACATGGTAGACAGATAGATAGATATAGATATACATATATACTCAGTTCAGTAACAAGAAAACTATCTTAAAATAATACAATGTGAAGCATCTCGGGTCCCTTATTCTGCAAATAAGGCTTGGTTATGAACTATTTGTTCATAACCAGGCTTCTCATCTCATACCTATATCATCTACGCCCTGTGGCTTTGATTGTCTGCTGCACTATCTAGGTCATAGATTATTTGCTCGCAAACTAGGGCTCTTGTTTATATTCAGTTATTATCTGATGAGGTGCCTGAAGGTCTCCAGAATGATTTATTGCCTAGTTAGTGTGTACACAGACAAATGGTGCATCATGGCTGTCCATCTATGTCTTTCCTTAAGTGAAAATCCCTGAGTAGCGAGCCTGGGGAGGACAGCGATGTCAGACAACCCTCTGAGCACCAGGTTTCTAGAGGGGGCCCTTCAGTCAAGGTCTTTAACTCCTATCTCCTTTGTTAAATTTTCAACTTACGAAGGGTTTTAGTTTGAAAGTGTAATATCCCCCATGGGCTCCTGTGTTTGTCCTCTTGGTCTTCAATTTGTGCCAGTGTTTTGGAAGGTTGTTTAATCTTTAAGAAGTGTAGTCCTGTTGACATAAATTGCACATTGGGGTAGACCTTGAGATTTGATACACTATTTTACTTTCTGTTAGCTCTGTGCTTTCTGGCTGAGGACACAATGTTACTAACCACCTCCTGCACCTGCCAGCATGGTTTCCCTTCCCTGGTGTTCTTTACCCCTCACTCTATGAGACAAAATGAATCTGTCTCCCTTTAGGTTTCATCATGTCATGTATTTGATTATTGCAAAGAGTAAACTCCAAGTTTTCCTGAGCACTAACGTAATGAGGCCTATATACCTTTCACCAGCCACCAAACTCTTGCGTTTTCCTCAGTATTTAAGAGACACTGTACATGCTGTCCAGAGACAATTGACAGGACTTTAAGCTCGGAGCTGCAAACGATGATATTTTCATCACAGTGGGAGTCAAAGCAGCATTGTCAGGGCTAAGATTTTTCTGGGAACCCAGTCACAACTTGTCATCTAACCTTGGAGAAAAGGTATTCTGAGTCCCAACCATTCAAAATCTAGGTAGTCATTAGGAAGGCTAGATGTTCAACTTCTTCCTAATCTAGAGTCTGCACCACATCTCAATCATCTGTATCAAAGTTTCCTATTCTTCCATGGCCATAATATGTAAAGTTGTCAATGCCTGGTATGTAAGTCCTCCCCAGTCCCCGCCTCACCTTTCACCATCACCATCCTACTTAAGGTCAGATATGTACTTTGTACATTTATGCTGCTTGGTTTTGCCTTTCCTTGTGCCACTAGATTATAGGCTCAGAAAGACAAGAAACTCATCTGCTCTTCCACCCCTGCATCCCTAGGACCTGGAACAGCCAAGCACCTGACAAAAGATTAGTGATTAGTTGTTGAATAAAGAAATGATTGATCTAATTTTCAGATTGTGTTCAGCATTTATGAGTTGTTGTGATGCAACTCTTTATCTCCTCCCAGGTGTTTACCCTGTAATATTCCCATCTTTCCTTGGTCCGCATTCATTATTCCTTAAGGAAGAGCTCCACCTCATATGCCCAGGACAAATGGGAACTGTTGTATATAGATTTAATTTTGTTCTACCCACCTTTGCAAACTCATCACTTCTCACATCTGTATCTTCAGAGCTCCTCCCCAACCCTTCCATGGGTGGTCTGGTTCCCTGGTTGGACCCTGATATGGGATGTCCTTCTATATGTGTTGTTTTTATTGTCTAATGAATGAAGTTGCTTTGGCCTGTGGCAGGACTGAATATAGCCAGCCTGGAAGAGATATATAGAGGGAGTAGGCACAGTCAAGGAGACGCCATGTAGCTACCAAAGGAGAAATACACTGGAAAACCTTACTGGTAGGCCACAACCTTGTGGTGATACACAGGTTAATAGAAATGTGTTAATTTAAGATGTAAGAGCTAGCTAGGAATGTGCATAAGCTATTGGCCAAACAGTGCTGTAATTAATATCATTTCTGTGTGATTATTTGAATCTGGGTGGCCAGTAAACAAACGATCAGTCTCTGCCTACAGGACACAAGTGGAATGGTTCCTACCTACAGCTGGGGAGTATAATACTAACACTGTATTTCCCAACCTTACATGGGTGGTCTGGTTCCTGATTGGACACCATCGAAAGGCTCCTACTTACAATTGGGCAGTATGGCACTAACGCAGACAAGAGCTCCTACTCTAGTCAGCACATGGCAAAGACAGTTCTAAAATAATAGCCTAAATGAATTACCACTATATCCAGTTGTACAGTAGGGGAAAAGCTCTGTTTCCTATGGTCTGACTCATCATTTTCAAAACTGCCAAAGTGATACAGAAACTCCCCAAATTTTACATCAATCACAAAAAGTTTCTGACTCTGAACAGTTTTAAATTGGATCCCAAACTGAAACATAATGGGGGAAGTAGTACCCTACTTGGCATCTTATACTACCGAGCTAAAACCTCCAGTCCCAGGAACGACTGATGTCTTATTGAATCTTTGGCCAAAGAAGTCCCATAGACCACCTAAATAACACAAGATATTTCCAAGGCTATTGATTATCATCTACAGCCTGATGGCAAGGCCTCATATTGCTGCAGATACTACTTATGTCACCAAACATGGAGAAATTAAGTTGGTGCCAAACTAGAAGCTTGACTCCCTTCACCTAAGTATCCATGGTACAGGATGGTCCTTTTTGAAATAGCTGAGAAAAGTATTCATCAATAATACTCAGCTACAAACGCTACAAACTATAACACAGACTTGCCTGCAAGATATAATGGTGCAATAATGGCATAAATGTTAAGCAGGTCACTGTTTGATTGAATTTAAGGCCAGCTCCATGAGATGGAACACATGATACTGATAAAAGCTGTCAAGATCCTGAGACTGTGTAGGTCATAGACCTAAGGAGAAAACCTACTACTATTATTCTGATGAAGGAACACAGCAATAAAATGACTCCTACTGGCTTATTTTTATTCCCATATATCAGTGCATCACTCAGCCCTCATCAAAGAATCTTCTTGTAGTAGATCGGAATTCACACAAAGACATACAACTGGACAAGTGCAGAGAATGAAAGTCTTTGGAGCACTTACCCTTAAACAGAATGTCTTTACCAAAGGCCTCCCCCAAAGGCTAAGGGATCTATGTGGAAAATGATGTGGAAACATTGTAAAGGGGAAAGAAAACAACTTGGGTGGGAGTGGCCACACCTTTAACTCCAGTATTTAGGAGATAAAGGAAGGTGGATCTCTAAGTTTGAAGCCAGGCTGGTCTACAGAGTGAGTTCCAGGACAGCCAACCCAGGGCTACACAGAAAAACCCTGTTTTGATGAAAAGAAATAGAGGTGTGGATGATTCCAAGAAAACAGTGTCATTCAGCTACAGCAGGGCAGATAGATACACACGTGTAAAGAGTGTCATCCAGATACAGCAGAGCTGACATATACAAACATGTAAACAGTGTCATCCAGATACAGCAGAGCTGACATAAACAAACATGTAAACAGTGTCATCCAGATACAGCAGAGCTGACATATACAAACATGTAAACAGTGTCATCCAGATACAGCAGAGCTGACATAAACAAACATGTAAACAGTGTCATCCAGATACAGCAGAGCTGACATATACAAACATGTAAACAGTGTCATCCAGATACAGCAGGACTGATATATACAAACATGTACTCACAGACACTGTGAGAGCACATGTAAGACCTACATGAGTTCAATCATACAAAATCCCAGCACTGAGAAGGGGAAGTGGGCACAAAGTTCCACCCTAACCAAGAAGCTATCTGCAATTAATACCTGCTTGGGAAGGGGAAATCATTTTTCTCCAATGGAGTATCAGTGAGTATATCAAGCACACTCCAGGGCAGGCTCTGTGCTCAAGAGTAGCTGGCCAACATAAAATGGACTCCATGGGATTTTTTGTGTGCTTTTATTTTGTTTTGTGTTGGTATTTCTTGTCTTATGGTTTTTATTTGTTTCTTTTGGTTATTTTTTTATTCTATACTTTTTAAGAGAGAAAAATAACGAAGTTGGATGAATACACAGGTGGGTTGTATCTGGGAAAAGTTAGAGAAGGGGAAAATATGATCAAAATGTATTGTATCTAAAGAAAATTTTCAAAGACAGTTGACAGATGTGTTGTATGGACACATACATATGCGTATATATGCATGGTGTTTAATGCATCTACATATTGTGAAGAAAAACATTACTTCTTATCTCAGGAAGGGACAAACAATATAAATTTTGTCCTTAAGAAAGATTGAATGGCTTATAAACAATCATGTATTATAACTATTAAATAATATTATAGATTTTAATGACATGAAAATTAGCCCAATGATTACTCTTTAAAAACACAGCTTATAAAGGGCTGGGAATGTAGCTCAAGTGAGCACCATTAATAAGCATGTCCAACTCCCTGAACTTGATCCCAAGGAATAAGCATGAAAACAAGGAAATAAGTAAATGAAAAATAGCTAATTATCTAAAACTATAAAACATTTACCCATGTTTGGACAATACATAAAATAAAATAGTCCAGAATATTCAGTAGTTAGCTCTTGTGGATCATATTATAAGGGCTTTTAATTTCCTTCTTATGTAGATCATTACTTCAATACTCCTAACAGATGGCAGCTTTAAGTTCATTTTGAATCATGTGTGTTTGACATCCATCTCCTTTTGGGCAGGATTTGTATGTCATGTAATATATGATCAGGCTCAATGCTCACTTGGGCTTTGTAACATCAAGTAAATTACACATCATCCCTGAGACAATCAAGGTACATTGAAGAAACTATAAACATCGATCAAGAGAGCTGACAAGCAGCTAAATGTTCTGCCATTGAAACTACGTTTATTTTCATAAAATACAATTCTTAACTGTTCATTATCACCTGTTCATATAAGAACTGATGAATCTCATTCTGTAGGAACTGCATTGATTTGATGGTCCAATCAGGCATTTCCTCTATCCCCTGACAGGTGTGGGGGGGTCCTAAGCACACAAAGCACATAGGCCTTTCCTTCTAATTTCCCACTTTGTCATGAGTGAATAACAATTCTCCTTTCCCTTCCAAATCAGATCTCATTCTAGTGAGTATTAAAATCTCTTCTGGAAATGTATTAGTGCCCCCGTTCTAAGATGCCGGTGGAAACATGCTCTAGCGTGAAGTCTGAAAAAGCAGAAATCTACCCATGTTTTGCATGTGGGAAGCAGATGAGATCATCATTTATTGTGTAGAAAAGGGGTATGCTCTACTGGGCTGTTACAAAAGCTGTAATTTTATTTTGAAGTTCACAAGTTTTGTTCTCTTGGTTTGTGGTTTTTATGATAAAATTATGGCTTTGTAATAGGTTGTGAGGCATACTTCATGCACTATCATAATTATGAGCTATTACAGTTCATTCTTTGTGTCGGGATGGTTTTATGGACATTTAAATGAAGTTTCTGACAATGAAGCTGCGGCTCTAATGGCACTACATTACGGCTACACCTGGTGGAACGCGGTTGCTCCGTGCTTCTGTGATAAACCTCTAGGAAGAGGAGGGTGGAATTTAAAACCTCAGCTGCTTGTCTCCCACTGCGATCCAGCAAGACCCACAGATTTATCAACCCATTTGTATTTAAATAACTTATATGCGTTTTGCCTCACTGAGCCACAAAACCATCAAAGACACACACACACACACACACACACACACAAACACAACTCACCCTGGTGATTTACTTCATATTCTTCTTGTCAAGAAAGACACCTGAAAGTGTGAAAACATGGAACACAGTAGCTCATGTGTTCTTTGCCCTGGAAGAACAGCACTAGTGTGCTGTGCTTACCTTTACATGTTTGCATGTTACAGATGATCTGTTATCACATTCCAAGGTTCAGTTTATTGCCATTTGCCAACCTATGCATTGGTTGATAAGACTCTGTCACATCAGGTGAAAATAATATTTTTGTACTATCCCAGGTAGCAGTAGAATGTTGTTTATTTTATTTTATTTATTTTATATTTAGTGTGTATGTGTGTGTGCAAGTGTGTGTGTATGTGTGTGTGATTGTATATTATGTATGTGTATATGATATTATGGAGGATGCATAGCATGAACATGGAAATTAAAGGAAAAGTTTAAGAAATCAGTTTTCTTTTTCCACCATGGGTTCTGGGGATCCATCTGAGATCACCAGGCTTGGTTGCCAATTGATTTTAGACACTGAGGCATCTCTCAGGTCCCAGTAAACTGTAATTACAGGGGACCAATTGATGAAAATTTTAGAAACTCTGTAAAGGAATTCCACTCGGGGTGGCATGGGAAACATAAGGAATTAGTGGCAACATTTCACTTTAAATGGCATCCAAGGGGAAAAAATGAAGAAAATCTAATAAAAAGATAAATCAAGAAAGCATTAAGTGATGTCATTATGCCAGCCTTATTCAGGTGACCATTTTATTGAGATTCCATGGGTCCATTTTCCTTGTCTTGTGTAGGGGAACTATCTAGAACCAGGGCCCCTGGACTCGGACTCTTACAATCATTCTACACCACCACTCCACAATTTTCTCTGAGCCTTAGGTGTACGGGAGCTCTGAAGATATATGAGTCAAGAGTGAGTACTCCACAGTAATGGGTTCTCTGCATCTTGACCAGTTGTGGATCTCCGTAACAGTCTCTATCCACTACAAAATGAAGCTTCTGTGATGAAGGGTAAGAGCTATCCATATTTATAGGTACAGGATCCGTACTGAAAATGCACTTACAAAGTATGTTGGTTAATATGCTGTTGCAGCTGCAGACAGGGTGGAATCCTCACGGCCCCAGACCTAGATGAAGAGCCACAGGTGGTCAATTGCTAATGAGAGGAGAAACAATTTTCTCCAGGGATAATTTAGTCTAATCTCCTAAAGTGGTCATCCCTGGACATGTGGAGAAAAGAATATATATACAAGTGTGAATATATATATATATTCATTTAATAATTAAAGAAGAGATTATGGATTCAGAATGTACAGGAGGAGTTGGAGGGTAGTGAAATAGAAGTTACAGAGATTCATTCCTCATGTATGAAGTTCTCAAGAAAAGTTATAAAAATAAAATAAAAAGAAAATACTATTTGTTTTATACCTTTGTATAAAGGTTCGAGAGAGCATTTGTTTAAGGCTCTTTTAGAACCTTAATTCAATGTTTTGTGTCTAGGAAGTAGATCACATATGCCCTCTCTCCAACTGTTCCTCACCAATGGTAAAGTAATTACTTTGTGATTCAAAGTGAGCAAAGAATTTTAAACCATTACTGTGAAAATGCAGTGTTCTTAAAAATATAAAGTGTTCTTTAAAATGAAGCCAACAGAGTCACAAAACGTCCCTCCCACATTTGGTTGTGGAATCCATTTGGCTCTTGTCTTTAGGACTCTGAGTTCTTGCATATTTTAGCACTTCTATAAAGCTGTGAACAGGGAGGTTGCAGGCTGTTTTCACTTATGGCTTTAGAAGTCACTAATGAAGATGGGAATGTCGAACTGCAAACATATAAACAGCCCTCGGTGGATGAAGAAATGAGGCCTGCCAGATTGATAACTACCAACAAGAATAAAATCACTGGTACCTGATCTAACTCACGTCCACATTCCTCTGAGGAGCCCACAATACAGACAGTTTTACTATAGGGAATTAATGTGTGGCAGTCATTTACCTATAAAAAGTTATAAGTTTCAAAATTAGGAGCAGTCAAACAACTACCCTGACTGACTTTGAGGTAAAGACATTATTAGAATCATTACTTGACCATAAGCTTGGATTTCATATTGTTATTTTCATATTAGAGGTATCATCTATCATACATATACTCACTTGAATCTTAGGAAATCTAGTAAGATCTATCTCCAAAAGATGACATTGCCTTTCAAACTAATATTTCTGGGCAGTTATTCTTGTTATGTTGTTCATGGGTAGAAAGGGAAGGACAAGACCTATGAGTCAAACTGTAATTTCCTACTGGCTACCTGAATGTACAAGCTGGTAAAATTAGAAAGCTGATAATAAGAGAGAACATGCAGTTTCCATTGCTTAAAGGTGTTTTCTTTAGCTTAAAAAAACACAAATAGCAAAAACAAAATTAGAGTTAAAGAAAGAAAGAAATAAAAATATTATAAACAGTCTAACTCTACTAGGTATCACCAGGAATGGTGTAAAGGCTGCCCCATTGCTCTAAATGCCCCAGTAATGAATATGTGTTGGCGCTTCCTCTGAGTTCTACACTCAGAACAGCCTCAAGACTGCTGGCTGAGGTGATCAAGCCTCACAGAATATTCCAGTCAGGACTTGACAATAATCCTAAATTTTCTTTAGGTCCCCATAAGATTATCAGTGCCCCCAATCAGCAGGAAGTACCCTAGAAAACTATACCCACATTCCCCAAAAATGGATTACAGATGTTTGTCTTTGTTTAGAGTGTTGGTTACAACTTATTATGGAAAATGGTCAGGAAAAAAGCTAAACAAAGGAGATTATACTTAGAGTTCTTGTTTTGAAAAGTAAAAAAAAGGGGGAGAGTACTGTGGGAGAATAGACTTGTACCCTGTAAAGATTTGTCCCTTGTATTGGTTTAATAAAATGCTGATTGG